>BSBN01001917.1:0-178194 GCA_027924645.1 Cunninghamia lanceolata | reverse complement strand
GCATTGACAAGAAGGATTTGATGAGCTTTGTGCTGAGGATATTGAGAAAATTAGCCTCAGTCAGGAACAGTGAAGAACAGTGATGAGAAGAAGGTAAATATACTGTATAGGATGAGAACCGGAGGATGCGGATTAAAGGGTTAGTAGATATGAGTCTTAAGATGCTACAGTTAAGATTTCAGAGGTCCGCATGAAGATCTGAAGGAGTTATGGCTGCCGGTATAGAACCGGTCCGGCAAGTATCCGGAGGTGACAGAGGATCACAAAAAGGTCCGGTGAGGTCCGGAATTGTATTATCATAATCTGCGGATTGGAAGGAGTGTTTTATATGTCCTTGTGATGTTTCATCCTGATTTGTGTGTAATTTGGAGGTCCGGATGTACCTCCTGCATTATGACAGTGGCGACAGACTGTGTTCTTGAAGTTCCGGATGAGGAAGACAAGAGATCCCAGTAAGCAGAGAAAGTGCGGATGTATCCGGACATTCAGACAGACTTGTGAAGGTTCTTGAATCATGTTTAAGTTGTGTTGTTGGTCCGCATTGATGGCAGAGCCCGGAATTGAAGTTATTCTTCCGGATGAAGTTATTGCTCTGTTTAGCCGACCGGATGAGTTGTTCATCCTGCGAATGTTCTTGTGATAGCCGACCGGATGTGTTACTCATCTTGCGGATACTCCTATGGTTGTTTGCCGACTTAGATGCTTGTTCCTAAGTCGATGTCTTGTATAAATAATGATTTGTGAATTCATTTCAGTGTGGTAGCATGTGGATGAGTATGGAGTAGCGAAGAAAGGTGCGAAAGGCAGAGCAGAGATTATTGGGCTTAATTGGAACTGATCCGGACATGGTAGAGATGTCATTCTCCAGTTCAAGACTGTGATTTTTATCACTCTGTAGACAGTGTGTCTCCTTGTAGGCAGTGGGCCTCTTTGTGAGCAGTGTGCTCGGGCAGTGAGCCCTTATTGGCATGTGCCATTCATTTTTCCTTATTCTTCTAACAGAGAATAATTCTTGGGTTAATCACCCCGTGGTTTTTCCCTTAACCGGGTTTTCCACGTCAAAATCTTGGTGTTCAATGTGTTGATGCTTATCTGCTCTTGTGTTTATGTATTGTGCTTCCATGAATGATTATTTGATATGCTGCTAACCAACAACAGAGAATTAAGTGTTTGAAAGAGAACAAGTTCTATACAACTGATTCACCCCCCCCCTCTCAGTTGTATGCCCTAGATCCAACATTGGGATGGTATGTCCATTACGAGATGCATAGTCTAATGATTTGCACACTACTACAGGTTTGGGCCTTTGAGAACATCAGGTGCACATGACCAATGGGTTATCCTATAGAGGTAACATACACCCATTCACATGTTTATGCCTATCCATTGGTCAGGTGTTGGAGACATGGAGATTTTCTATACTAGAGAGTTGTCTTTGAAAGATTACAGCCTGGCGATGTTATCTGGAGACCATATTACGGCTAGATCGTATGGCCTGGTTAGTGGAGACAGTTAGCGAGGATGCAGAGGGATCAGTTGATGTCTAGTTGCCTCGATCACGTCGTGGCTTGGTTCTATTTTGATAGGGTGGCACGATAGTTTAGACAGATGCAGGATGTTCCTGCAATGTGTTTGAGCTACGCGTGTACTGTGTGCAATGCAATCAGGGTGAACATTGTTTGACAGTCGATAGTAGCAAACGTACCACTTAGTGATGATGAGGTTCTTGAGGATGTAGTGCCGACGTTAGATGCATATGATGTCAGTTGTACCTAAGCATATCAGACCTGGTGGCATACAACACGACTTGCTCCTATCTTTCCTCTCGGTCACCCTACAAGCGATGCTTGACCTTGGGCCAATCACGCTAATGACACAGGGGTAGAGGACGATGTGAGTGATTTTGTGAAATACTACAATCTCAAGGAGGATGTGGAGGATGATGAGGATGAGTTAGAGGAGGTCCCATCACAGTACCTTTTTAGAGCGAGATCATGACAGGGCCAATAGGAGGTAGAAATTGACGAGGAGACCGATTCGAGACCGCGGTCTAGGGATCGTGGTCCTATTTCCTACCAGGGATGTGAGACCTAGTTAGAGAGAGAGGGGAGTGTAGCAGACCTGTGCCCCCAGTTGCACATCAGACTACAGAGCTCGTCACACCTATAATGATTCGAGATCCATCCTAGCGAGATGGAGATCCAAGTTATCTTTTAACTTATTATTTTTAATGATTTGTATGTTTATTAGTTATGATTTAGATGAGATTTTAATATTTATCCTATCCTCTATTTTACAGTTGGGATGGACGCTTGGTGAGACTTTGTGAGTTAGGTCATAGTGGACATAGTACCTTTGGATGTATCAGAGAAATGGGTGCCGGTAGGATATTCATCACGATCATCCGTTGGGTGACATGCAGAGATATTTATGCCTTTCGTCAGATACCGGATGGCTATAGAGGCTATGCTAGAGTAGCCTACACGGGAGAAAGAGGAGTTTTGTCAGAGAGCTGAGCACACCAAAGATGAGCTTAGGGCATAGTAGGAGCAGATGGTAGTGGTACCTTCATTGGACAAAGAGCCAGCTGTCAGTGAGTTCTTACTGCATGAGGTTCATCAGGTAAGAGATGACAGGGACAGAGTGCAGGTTGAGAGAGACCAATACTAGAGGATGTACCAGGAGGCACACGAGCATATGATAGAGATGAGAGGTGAGATTTGGGGATTACAATCGTGAAGCATCTCTAGGAGTCATTCACGATCTATAGCCACACATGGTCAGGCCTCTGTCACTCGCACTCGATGAGGGCCTGAGGGTACGAGTGACCGAGGTTCAGTAATGTGATGTATAGATTCTATGTACTACGACATCCTATTTTGTCTTGAGGGATTGTCGACTCAGATCTATATTTAAAACTGAGAATACATATACGTACATATGATGCTTATTTTTCTGTCTCTGTGTAATGGTTTTTACTCTGTCACATGTGATTTTTGTAAACATGCAACTAGTGACAATATTTGAAGCTTAATATAGAAATGTAATTAATGCTAATGTTGTATACTAATAGTTCTTTAAGAGAAAATATAGCAATAAGCACAATGATTAAGAATTTCACACATAACCCAAATTTCTATGCTATATTTAGCTAATACAAAAGTGATCTAATCAAAGAATACATAAGCAGGCTACAACAATGATTAACTGAGAAAAGATGTAATGTTAAATGAATTAAGACAAAACTCTAATATCTTGTCAAAATTGAAGCTAATCTATGTAATAAATTTTCTTAGGAGAATTTAACATCAAATCTCTAAACATGAATCTTTTGAGGTGCACTGCATTAATAGGTTCCTTAAGCAGTGTACCTTGCTCATCAGCTAGTCTATACGTTCCGGATCCAAAGGTTTTGGTAACTATATATGGTCCAAGCCAGTTAGGACTGAACTTACCTCTTTCTCCAAGAGGTGCATTTTTTTTGCGTTGATTTTCATAGAGTACCAAGTCTCCAACGTCAAATGAACGTTGTATGACATGTTCATTGTAAGATCGTTGTTTACTTTTTTGATAAGCCTTGAGGTGCTCAAGAGCATTAATTCGTCTTTCATCAAGCATCTCAAGTTCTTGTAATCTTTTCTCTTGTTCTATGTCGTCATCCATGATGTCTCTTAGGGAAATTCTTAGTGAAGGAATTTCTAACTCCAAGGGCATTATCGCGTCTGCACCATAGACAAGATTATACAGTGTATTACCAGTAGGCATACGAATGCTTGTTCTATAGGCCCATAACGCGTAGGATAATTGGGTACGCCAATCTTTTTGGTGTTTATTAATAGTCTTTCATAAAATTTGCCCAATAACTTTGTTTGAAGCTTCTGCTTGGACGTTTGACTGGGGGTAATAAGGCACAGAGAAGTGATGTTGTATATGATATTTTTCCAAGAACTTTTTCACATCCTTGTTCTTAAATGGTGTACCATTGTCTGAAACGAGGGAGGAAGGTATTCCAAATCAAGAAATAATGTTGTCTTGTATAAATTGACAAATTATGTTAGCCGTCGTGGATCACAAGGGGACTGCTTCGACCCACTTTGTGAAGTAATTAGTGGTAGTAATAATGAATGTATGCCCTTGAGAGGAGGGTGGGGAAATTTTACCAATTAGATCCAAGCCCCAAATAGAGAACAACCATGGTGACACCTGGGCACAAAGTTCTTGGGTGGGAGCATGGATTAGGTGTTTGTGTTGTTGACATTGCGGGCATCTCTTGACGTAAGTGAAGGAATCTTGTTCCATATGTTGCCAATAGTAACCCATTCGTAACAATTTTTGTACTAATGATTTTCCCCCAAAATTTCCTCCACAGGCACCAGAGTGAACTTCTTTTAAAGCTATCGATATCTCTGAATTACTTAAACATTGGAGTAAAACACTATTGTAACTTTGTCTGTATAATACATTTGATAGTATGATGTATCGCGTTGCTAATCTATGTACGCAGATTCGGGCATTCTTAGATGTTGAATTAGGAATAGTTCCATCATGCAAATAATTGAATATATGGGAGAACCATTCATCAGTGTATGTATTACCATAGAGTTCCAAATTCACAACTATAAGATCTTCAATTGTCGGTGTCTTAAGATTATGAACAACGAAAGTAAATTCCTTAGGGGAACCATGAGGGGATATAAGGGAAGCTGCGCTTGCCATTGCATCTGCATGCCAATTGTCTTTCCTGGGAATATTGTTTCTTGAATATGATTTTAATTATTTTAAGAGAGATAATGCAAACTCACGGTATTGAGTGAGTTTGTTGTGCTTAGTTTGATATGATCTAGTTATTTGTTTTAGAATTAGCTAAGAATCATCGTATATTGTAATGTGTTTGATGTTAAGAGCCAAAGCAACATGAAGTCCTGCAATGAGAGCTTCATATTCAACTATATTGTTTGTGCATGAGAAATCTAAGCAGTAAGAGAGAGGAATCAACTTGCCTGCAGGGGGTATTAATATAACACCAACCCTTGAGCCAGTTTGAAATCTTGATCTGTCAAAGTATAGTTCCCATTTATCATCTTTACAAATTGTTAAAATTTGTTCGTTAGGAAATACATCATGATGTTGTATAGCAAAAGGCGAAGGAGCTTCAACTAACACTTGTCCTTTAAT
Organism: Cunninghamia lanceolata; assembly: GCA_027924645.1. NCBI lineage: Eukaryota > Viridiplantae > Streptophyta > Pinopsida > Cupressales > Cupressaceae > Cunninghamia > Cunninghamia lanceolata. The sequence continues at coordinate 173,019 of BSBN01001917.1, read as the reverse complement.
TGCGTTTTGAGAGATGAACTTAAGATCAAATTCTGTTAATAACATAACCCATTTAGCGAGACGACCTGATAAATCTGTTTTTGCAAAGAGATGTTTTAGAGCGTCAAATTTTACCATCACATGTATTTCAGCATTTAAGAGGTAATGTTTGAGCTTTTGAGTTGCAAACACTATAGCTAAGCAATGCTTCTCGATAACAGTGTATCACACTTCATAATCGAGCAAAGTTTGACTGATATAATAGACAACACATTCCTTGCCTTCAGCATTATGTTGTGCTAACAAAGCTGCCAGGGCATTGTTAGATGCTGAAATGTATAATAGAAATGGTTTATCAGGGACAATGGGTTGTAGAATAGGAGGATTAGCTAAGTAATCCTTGAAGTCTTCGAAATCTTTTTGACATTTAGAATTCCATTTAAATTTTGAATCCTTCTTCAATAGTTGTGTAAAAGGGCGAGTCCTATCTGCAAGCTATGAAATGAATCGACGGATGGCCTGTATCTTCCCCTGCAAACTACGCAGATGAGATATGTTCTTAGGTGTTGGCATGTTAACAATTGTGTCTATCTTTTTCATATCCACTTCAATACCATGATTTGAAACAATAAATCCTAGTAGCTTTCCATTGTCCACACTGAAAACACACTTCCGAGGATTTAGTCGCATATTATATTTTTTTATGTGCTCAAATATTTGTCAAAGATTTATAGCATGATCTCAGTGGTGAATAGAGTTCGCCAAGATGTCGTCGACATAATCTTCTAAAATATTGTGCATGTAGTCATGAAATATAAGAGTCATTGCACGTTAGTAAGTAGCTCCTGCATTTTTAAGTCCAAATGACATGACTACCCAGCAAAATGTACCCCAAGGTGTTATAAAAGATGTTTTATACTGGTCTTGAGGATTTATTAGAATTTGATTATATCCTGAGAAACCATCCATGAAAGAGAGTAACTTATGGCCAGCTATAGAATTGACAATAATATCAATATTAGGAAGTGGAAAATCGTCTTTCAACGATGCCAAATTCAGATCTCAAAAATATGTGCACATTCTTATACGACCATTAGGTTTAGTGACGACGACAATATTCAAGATCCAAGGTGAATAATCAATAGGGTGGACAAAACCCGCTTGTAGAAGCTTTTGTATCTCAATTTTGACAAGCAATGCTATTTTACGATTCATCTTACGAATCTTCTATTTAAACAGCTTTCTGGGATTTATAATCAAGGGCAAAACCTTGTTGTATAATCTACAGTGAATAAGAAAGGTAAGGGAATGGTCTATAGATTACTTTTTCATGTAAAGGTTCATGGTCTTGAAATTATATTCAAGAACATCTTGCAGATTACAATCTTTGAGACTAACTGGGAAATCTAATAAACAATCAAGATAAAGTGACCCTTTAGCCATGGAGTCACATGCAGCACCTAACAAGGAATGCGACAACTTGTAGAATCTTGCGACTTTCAACATCATCATAATGATGATAGGTAAGCCCTTTCGGTAATGTCCACCGATTCCTATTCTAACATAGGACAAATGCATAAACTGGGGATTCTCTGGATTGGCTAAGGCTTCCTTTTGGAATTTCTGAACTTGAGCATTTGAGAATAATATCAGCTTGCCTTTGTTACCTCCAGTAACTACATGTTGTAGAGTAGCTACATGACATCGTTGAGAGGTTTTATATCCAAACCAATTTTTTAAACCTTTATTTTTATTAAACATATCTACAAGACTATTGGGTACATCTCTATAGATCTCAGAAGGTTTTATCTTAGGCACACGAAATTCCTTATCATCAAACTGACTAGAAGATACTTCATCTAATATATTACTACTAGATTCAGGAGTACAAAAAGAACTTTCATTATCAACAAAGAAGTTTGTGAACTTAACTTCTGTGTTGCGATCTGCTGTCTGATCGATGCCTTACATACTCGATCCAGAAGTGCTTGGTCTATCCATTCCTGTGCTCAAACCTACGCTCATACCGAAATACAAGATTACTGCCTCAGATTTTCCCTAAACGCAGCAAGCAAAGACGTGACTTACACGGAGAGGACTTACAACAGAACTCTGGTTTGTATGAACAGTACAGGGAGCAATATAAGGAGCAATACAGATAGAAATATTAACACTAGTGAGACGTTATAGTTAGGCAACAACGATAACAATAGACGAACACATCATCAGCTCTGATACCAACTTTGAACAACAGCTGCAAATGACAAATGATATGCAGATGAACAGAGTATCTGACATTCAAATAGATCTTATGAATATTATTATTTCTTACACTCAGGAATAATACATTCATCATATTCAATGCGCGCTGGCAATGATACAGACATATATGCAGAAAGAGGAGCTTAAAAGCTTTTACAATACTAGAAACTTGTTTGCTTCAGATTTTCTGTTTCACTTAGATCAGCATAGAGTTACAAAGTGAAGAGCATACTTTTCTTGACAAACTCCTAAGAGACTCGAGACTTAGATGCTTTCTTTCTAAGACTTCACTCACCTAGAATTCATTGAGAAATGAAGGTAGCTCTGTCATCTTTTATAGGAAGAGAGGGCAGATCTTTTAACCTTATCTCTTGAATCTAATTTTGAAATCCATCCAGAGAAAGAGGACACGTAACAACTTCTTTTTCGAAGAGTTACCCATATGAAGATAAGCATCTTCTGGTGGGTCCCAATAACTCATGAACAGAGAAAGGAGGGGAAAGAAAAGACAAGAAAAGAATCTACTTTTTACATGTCTTCTTTTTGATCACGAGAAGGTTAACTCGTGCTTACTGTGAGGTGCGTAAGCTTTCCCCTTTTACTGTGGAAGGGCCCACGTCTATCTTTTGACATGAAGAGATAGATATCTTCAGTGGCCAACAAGCCTGGCCCACTAGCTGGTGCTTGGGTCAAAATCACGTGGAATGCATCTGGCATACATTATGCAACCTTCACAGGATTCACCAGATGGGTGTGTACAATCAGGAGCTCGGGTATTAGCAAGATTACCTGCAGCATTATAGGTTAGAATTCGTGGATCATCGGTTGGATCATATTCACAATTGGCACAAGTTTGATTGGAAGAATGTGGTATACATCCTGTGTGTGCTTGATGTCCTGGATCATTTTCCTTCCAGATGATACTCATGGTTTTCATCTTGTATGGACCATAAAACCCTTGGGAAATGCTTCGTTGATCCATCCTGTCCATTCGGTAGGTCTTGGTATGAATCCAGATTGGCATTTTCTTAAAATGGAGGAACCTTAGTCTATTAGGAACATTCCAATGTTCAAAGACTGAAGAAGATCCGGCAGGTCTGTAAACTTGACAAAGATGCCTGCTGATTGGATTTTCATCAGGGGAATTGAATGTGAGTTTGAAAGTACACCCCGTATAGGATGATGTACCATTAAACTCCATATCATCTGTAGGTGGATATGGTCCTTGAAATAGATCCCTGATTAAATTCTTTCCATGTTCTTCATTTAGCCATCGATTTGGTCTTTCTACTGGTGGATTGAGAAAGGAGACAGGAAGAACAAAGTCTCCACACCAGTTCTGGAGTATATGACCGACATCAGGATCAATAGGTTCTGCTTCAGCTAAGAACTGAAAGAATGGTTTGTTAGTCCATAATCTTGAATATGTTAGCTGTTGTTTGGCTACTAACATTTTATAATGATCATAAATAAAATCATTATCCATTTGGAAGTTATGGAGATTTCTTCTTTGGAAAGGATTTGTACTCCATTCTTGACAGCTTTCTTCATACCAGCGATGTTCCCTTATTCGGATTATCTGAACAATACCAGATGGGTTCTGATTTGCTTCAGAAAGAACACGTTCTGAAGTGTGCCCTTCTCTAGACATGAAATCTGCAAAAATATTTTCAACTCCAGGAAGGTGAATGAAATCAAATTCATAAGTACTTAATAACTGTGCCCACCTAAGGAGTCTTCCTCTGACAACTTTATTTTTTGATTCTTTTCTGAAGAATCCTCGTAGATTTTGCAGATCACTTTTTAGAAGAAATTGCTTGGAAAGTATTAACAACAACAATGATTTCTTTATGCGTACTGTGGTAGTCTATTTCACTGTTCTTGAAACTACCAGAGATATATCTAACAATCTCACCTTTTTCTTTGGGGTTGTGAGATATTGTTTTCTGCTCTCTAAGAACACCAACCCAGGCACCTTCACTTGCATCAGTTTCTACTATCTTGAAACCATTACCTGGTAACTTCAATGGCGACAGTTGGGAGCATTTATGTTTGATTCTTGAAATCAAAGCATCATGCTTAGCTGTCCATGGTGGTGGTTTTTTTTTCCCAGAAGTTTATTGAGCTCAACTCTATCTTCAACAAGCTTGTAATAAAATCCTACAATATAATTAACAAGGCCTAAAAAGTGTTGCAATTCTTTTACATTAGTTACTGCAAGATTGGAAATTTTATTCAGGATGTGAGGTTGTGCCTCCATTCTCCCCCCCGGAAGAAGCTTGATGCCAATGAAAACAATATGGTTTTGAGCAAAGTAAGACTTTGTGGGATTGACAGCAAGCCCATGATGTTGACAAATAGAGAGGAATTGGCAGAGATGATTTAAGTGTTGAGGCATATCCTGGCTGAAGATAAGAATGTCATCAATATAGGAATCTGTGGACAATACTGAAAGGGCTTACCTATCATCATTATGATGATGTTGAAAGACACAAGATTCTACAAGTTGTCGCATTCCTTGTTAGGTGCTGCATGTGACTCCATGGCTAAAGGGTCACTTTATCTTGATTGTTTATTAGATTTCCCAGTTAGTCTCAAAGATGGTAATCTGTAAGATGTTCTTGAATATAATTTCAAGACCATGAACCTTTACATAAAAAAGCAATCTGTAGACCATTCCCTTACCTTTCTTATTCACTATAGATTATACAACAAGGTTCTGCCCTTGATGATAAATCCCAGAAAGGCATAAGGTCTAGAAGGTTTGTCAACCATGTGGAAATCTACCAATGACAACACGTAGTTAATTGCACCAAAGATAGTCCATCATAAAGATATCAAGTTGCCTGAAGAATGGGCATTAGATCTTTGGGAACAAGATGGTCAACCTGAAGAAGAAAAACAACCACAATTGAGAGGTATCTCAATTGAAGAATTAGATGATCAGGCAGTAATCAGATTCTCATCCGGTAACTAGCCTGCTTTACACAACAACCCTTCCATGGGAACATAACGAGTGTTTAACTATAACCAACCTGGTCCATCTGTGTCTCCGTTACCACGCACTCAGAGCGCAAGATTCCAACCCGCTAAGGGTTTTAAAGAATTGTTTAAAATTCCTTCTATTTCAAAGCCTAGCAGTTCCACTACAGCCAAATCTGCTAGCTCTTCTTGCTCCCATAAATTGTATTCTGAGTTAGACAATGGGATGCATAAATGTGAAGACTGCTCTTTTGTTTTTAATCCTCCCAGAACCGGCCATTTCTGTATGTTTTTAGCTAAGAAAGCTATCATGCCTGAACAGGATATCAAAGAAACCCATGAGAAAGTCATAGCCATTCCTGCAGGTCCTTGCCCAGTACTCGGTGCTATTCCTCCCTCTAGGGATTTCATGCTTTTTGACACTACTGGTACATTTAAAGCTAATTTCTGGCCTCTCCATATATTTCCCGTAGCCGAAAGTCTCCAAGGTTCCAGTCAAAGCAAGATGCTAAACTGGACTAACATGTGCCTTAGGAAATCTATGTTACTTGCTGAGGATAAGAAGATCTGGCATCAAATCGAGGCGGTCAAGGCTGAAAAGGCCTGTCTTAGTACTCAAGAGAATTTCCATTCTCTTATCTCCACTCTAGAACGTTTGGAAAAATGTCTCACAGATCGGTGGATGGCCTCTATCAATAAAGACCTCCAAGAACTCAAAGCCCATTATAATGAGTTCAAAAGCCAAGCAGAAACGTGGTGGGTCGCTCACCAGCGGTCTTTAGAACAATAGAGAGAACTTCTGCAAAAGGTCAGAAGTGAAGTTAAATTAGATTGTGATGTGCTTTCTTCACAGATGAATTTAGCATCTATTCATACAAAGCATAATGGCCAAAGAATAGATGAAGTTTATAATGAAGTTCATTCTATTGCACAGTCACAACTATTAATAGGAGATTCCATAAAGCAGGAATCTGTCGATATTCAGTCTGAGTTGCATCAAGAATCTACAACTATTTAGTCAATTGTACAAACTATTAGACAACAACAGACTATGAAAATAATGAATTTCCCTTCTAGTGCTAAGGGATATTTACAGGCTCAGTATGAAGGACCAAAGCTGTCTACTGAGGTTAGAAAGCCTGTAATTGAAAATATTTTTGATCCCTCCACAGGGAATCTAAGAGAAACCACTCTAGAGGAATGAGCAAAAGGAAAGTTCCAAATGGCTCGTGGTAATGGTTCAAACCTATTGATCCATTCAAAAACATTCAAACTTTGAAAGCAGACACACCTCCCCTTGTTAACTTTGATAATTTTGAAGATATAGAGAATACAAGAGGAATAGATGCTATGCGAGCCTGGATAACAAATTATTTATCCACTAATGCTAATGCTGATGAATCACAAGTAATCAAGCAGGCTCTTAATGCTATGACAGGTGTTGCACGAAGTGTCTGGGATAGATTGGATGACACTTTCAGAGAAAGCCTAATAGGCAGAGGTACAGATCAATTCTGTGCTCAGTTGACACGTCTATTCGTAGCAAGAACAGATACCAGAGAAAAGTTGGCCTACAACAAGTTCATAAAAGGTAAATGCAAAGATCTCAGATACTTCAAAAAATATTGTGAGGTTCAGTATCATAATTTCTATCAGTCAGGCCATGAACAAAATCATGATTTTATGTTGATGAATTTTCTTAAAAGTTTTGGAAATGTGATAGGAGAATTCTATCACAAGAAAGTTCTAGAGAATCTGGTAACAAAAAATATAGAAATGAAAGAGCTAACCTTTCCTTAGTTAGTTCAATTTCTTACACAGATCAATGAAGAAATCTGTGAAGAAGGAAAAGCAAAGAAGGAGATAAAGAAGGTACAACCTTCACTATCCTCTTCTGTATGCTACCAGATAATGCCTTCAAACCAGTTCCCAGTTAACGACAAATCTTCTTGTTATGATTGTGATAAGCCAGAAAAAACCTACAAGAAGAAAAAGAAGAAATACAGTAAGTATCCCAAGAAGAAAGGATATTTTAGAAAAAGGGATAAGAAACGAAAAGGTTCCAAGAAATGGAAGCCTACCTGCTACATTTGCAAGGGTGACCACTTTGCAAACAAATGCCCAAACAGACATAAGAAAAAAGGAAAAAGAAAAGTTTGTGCTACCCGAGAAGTAGGTGTTGAAGATGATGAATTTGAATTCATTAACGACTACCCATCAGACTCAGAGGATATCATTCTATCTAGCACTGATACAGAGACAGAATCAGAGTCTGATCGATGCCTTCCATACTTGATCCAGAAGTGTTTGGTCTATCCATTCCTGCGCTCAAACCTACGCTCGTACCCACGCTTGAAATACAAGATTACTGCCTCAGATCTTCCCTAAATGCAACAAGCAAAGATGGGACTTACACAGAGGGGACTTACAACAGAACTCTAGTTTGTATGAGTAGTACGGGGAGCAATATAGATAGAAAGATTAACACTAGTGAGACGTTATAGTTAGGCAACAACGATAACAACAGACGAACACATCATCAGCTCTGATACCAACTTTGAACAATAGCTGCAAATGACAAATGATATGCAGATGAATAGAGTATCTGACATTCAAATAGATCTTATGAATATTATTATTTCTTACACTTAGGAACAATACATTCATCATATTCAATGCGCGCTAGCAATGATACAGACATATATGCAGAAAGAGGAGCTTAAAAGATTTTACAATAGTAGAAACTTGTTTGCTTCAGATTTTCTGTTTCACTCAGATCAGCTTAGAGCTGCAAAGTGAAGAGCATACTTTTCTTGACAAACTCCTAACAGACTCGAGACCTAGATGCTTTCTTTCTAAGACTTCACTCGCCTAGAATTCGTTGAGAAATGAAGGCGGCCCTGTCACCTTTTATAGGAAGAGAGGGCGGATCTTTTAACCTTATCTCTTGAATCCGATTTTGAAATCTGTCCATAGAAAGAGGACACGTAACAACTCCTTTTTCAAAGAGTTACCCATATGAAGATAAGCATCTTCTGGTGGGTCCCAATAATTCATGAACAGAGAAAGGAGGGGACAGAAAAGATAGGAAAATAATCTACTTTTTACATGTCTTCTTTTTGATCACGAGAAGGTTAACTCGTGCTTATTGTGAGGCGCGTAATGTGGTGGGTCGCTCACCAGCGGTCTTTAGAACAACAGAGAGAACTTCTGCAAAAGGTCAGAAATGAAGTTAAATTAGATTGTGATGTGCTTTCTTCACAGATGAATTCAACAACTATTCATACAAAGCATAATGGACAAAGAATAGATGAAGTTTATAATGAAGTTCATTCTATTGCATAGTCACAACTATTAATAGGAGATTCCATAAAGCAGGAATCTGTCGATATTCAGTCTGAGTTGCATCAAGAATCTACAACTATTTAGTCAATTGTACAAATGTTAGACAATAGCAGACTGTGAAAATAATAAATTTCCCTTCTAGTGCTAAGGGATATTTACAGGCTCAGTATGAAGGACCAAAGCTATCTACTGAGGTTAGAAAGCCTGTAATTGAAAAGATTTTTGATCCCTCCACAGGGAATCTAAGAGAAACCACTCCAGAGGAACAAGCAAAAGGAAAGTTCCAAATGGCTTGTGGTAATGGTTCAAACCCCAATGGATCTAATCCTATTGATCCATTCAAAAACATTCAAACTCTAAAAGCAGACACACCTCCCCTTGTTAACTTTGATAATTTTGAAGATATAGAGAATACAAGAGGAATAGATGCTATGTGAGCCTGGATAACAAATTATTTATCCACTAATGCTCATGCTGATGAATCACAAGTAATCAAGCAGGTTCTTAATGCTATGACAGGTGTTTGCACGAAGTGTCTGGGACAGATTGGATGACACTTTCAGAGAAAGCCTAATAGGTAGAGGTACAGATCAAGTCTGTGCTCAGTTGACATGTCTGTTTGTAGGAAGAACATATACTAGAGAAAAGTTGGCCTACAACAAGTTCATAAAAGGTAAATGCAAAGATCTCAAATACTTCAAAAACTATTGTGAGGTTCAGTATCAGAATTTCTATCAGTCAGGCCGTGAACAAAATCATGATTTTATGTTCACAACTTTTCTTAAAAGTTTTGGAAATGTGATAGGAGAATTCTATCACAAGAAAGTTCTAGAGAATCTGGTAACAGAAAATATAGAAATGAAAGAGCTAACCTTTCCTCAGTTAGTTCAATTTCTTACACAGATCAATGAAGAAATCTGTGAAGAAGGAAAAGCAAAGAAGGAGATAAAGAAGGTACAACCTTTACTATCCTCTTCTATATGCTACCAGATAATGCCTTCAATCCAATTCCCAGATAACGAAAAATCTTCTTGTTATGATTGTGATAAGCCATAAAAAACCTACAAGAAGAAAAATAAGAAATACAGTATGTATCCCAAGAAGAAAGGATATTTTAGAAAAAGGGATAAGAAATGAAAAGGTTCCAAGAAATGGAATCCTACCTGCTACAATTGCAAGGGTGACCACTTTGCAAACAAATGCCCAGACAGACATAAGAAAAAAGGAAAAGGAAAAGTTTGTGCTGCTCGAGAAGCAGGTGTTGAAGATGATGAATTTGAATTCATCAACTACTACCCATCAGACTCAGAGGATATCATTCTTTCCAGTATTGATATAGAGACAGAATCAGAGTCTGAAGAATATGCATCAGCAACAGAGCAAGCTCAAGTAAACCTGATGACAAAAGAAGTTCAATCTTCTGATGAAGATTCAGAAGTCTCCTTCTTCTGCAGAATGCTACGAAGGGACACCTATGTAGAGTTGGACAAGGTAATTGAAGAAATTGTCCAAACTGAATCCCAACTCCATGACATGGACATGGGTCAAGAAACATGGAAAAAGTTGGTTAATTTTTAGCAAGAAAATATTTTCTCCTTCAAAAGGAAGACAGGCCTCCTAAGCTCCCAGTTCGGAGATCCCCTATTCTCCAATATAGTTTATCTATCTCTATAGCTAAAATTCTAGAACAACATGGATATAAACCATTACAAAGAAGAGAACCCTGGCCTCCAGGCTCTCCAGCTCAAAGACCTTCAGGGCCTCTGGATCAAAGGTCTATCAGTGACGCTCCTGCTCCAGGAAGCATGGCTAGAAGAATATGGAGAAGAAGCTGAAAAACTTTTCTTGAAAAAGTAATTGCTCAAGCTCAGGAAGAAATCTCAGAAATAGATGATGAAGAGAATTTCTATCTCACAGAAGAAATGGAAAAAAATCCTGAACTTGATAAGTTTGTTAACCAGTTTAATTCGGCTGGACCTATACAGTTGCCTGCTTAAGCATCCATTCGGGAAGAACAACTGTATTGCGAAGAGAAGACCTACAGTCCTCTCATCCATCAAGTTGTCGAAGAACAAGCATAACCAAGGGTCACTTTTGAAGAAGGTTCTAGCAGTCGACAGATGAAAGCCTACAAACGCACCAAGAAGACTACCTCATGTCTAGGAGTTATCCTGACAATACATTTTCCAGGTATTATGGTTTATCCATTGGCATTCTTGATAGATACTGGAGTAGATCTAAATATTGCCAGATATAATGCATTTCCTAGAGATGCCTAGATAGAAGGAACCACAAGTATTACTTTTGGCAATTCAGAAAAAAGTAATAGTTCCACAATTTGTGAAACTCCTATTCAAATAGGATTTGATGGTTTTATGGATACTCTAACATTTGTTCAATATGAAGTAGATGGATATGATGGTGTAATAGGAAGCAAAGCCATTCAACAATGGGAACCTTTCACCATTGATTCTGATTTTATTATAATTCAGAATAGATATTAGCTTCCACGGCTTTATCAAGATCTAACTTATACAACTAAGTTAGAAAAGGAAAAGAAAAAGAAACCGGTTAATGCAGTTTGGCTCGCCAAACAAATGGATGCAGGTCAAGAATCTCTCACTGAGATTAAGAATGCTTTTGCTACAACTATACTTACAAAAGACTTGAAGAAGTAAAAAAGAAACTTGACATGTGATCTCCCTCTCAAATGAGATCCTCAAGGTAATGAGCTCATTCCAAAAGCCAAAGCTAATTATTTCTTAACGAGTTCATCTGAAGCATTAACTTGTAGAACAGAAGTTGCAGAGCTAGAAAAGCTAGGCATAATCCAAACTTCTGAGTCCCCATTCTCATGTCATGCAATGGATGTTCCAAAGGTTGATGAGAATGGTAAGGAATTACCTGAGAAACGGCTAGTTGTCAATTATAAGCCGTTAAATGATTGTCTTGTTGACAATAGACATCCTCTTCCCAGTAAGGATCATATTTGGCAAACTATTCAAGGTAGTCTTGTTTACTCCAAATTTGATCTAACCAAAGGGTTTTGGCAGATTGGTCTCAAAAGTGCTGACTTTTACAAAACAACATTTTCAGTACCACAAGGCCTCTATGAATGGATAGTCCTTCCATTCGGTATCAAAACTGCCCCTTCCATTTTTTAGCAAAAAATGGACATTATCTTTTAGCCTTATGCCAAGTTTATCCAACCCTATATTGATGACATTCTTGTCTTCAGCCAAGATATGCCTCAACACTTAAATCATCTCCGCCAATTCCTCTCTATTTGTCAACATCATGGGCTTGCTGTCAATCCCACAAAGTCTTACTTTGCTCAAAACCATATTGTTTTCATTGGCATCAAGCTTCTTTCGGGGGGGAGAATGGAGGCACAACCTCACATCTTGAATAAAATTCCCAATCTTGCAGTAACTAATGTAAAAGAATTGTAATGCTTTTTAGGCCTTGTTAATTATATTGCAGGATTTTATTACAAGCTTGCTGAAGATAGAGTTGAGATCAATAAACTTCTGGGAAAAACACCACCACCATGGATGGCTAAGCATGATGCTTTGATTTCAAGAATCAAACATAAATGTTCCCAACTGCCGCCATTGAAGTTACCAGGTAATGGTTTCAAGATAGTAGAAACTGATGCAAGTGAAGGTGCCTGGGTTGGTGTTCTTAGAGAGTAGAAAACAACATCTCACAACCCCAAAGACAAAGGTGAGATTGTTAGATATATCTCTGGTAGTTTCAAGAACAGTGAAATAGACTACCACAATACACATAAAGAAATCCTTGCTATTGTTAATACTGTCCAAGCATTTCAAATGTTTATTGCTGACAAGCGATTTCTTCTAAAAAGTGATCTGCAAAATCTACGAGGATTCTTCAGAAAAGAATCAAAAAATAAAGTTGTCAGAGGAAGACTCCTTAGGTGGGCACAATTATTAAGTACTTATGAATTTGATTTCATTCACCTTCCTGGAGTTGAAAATATTTTTGCAGATTTCATGTCTAGAGAAGGGCACACTTCAGAACCTATTCTTTCTAAAGCAAATCAGAACCCATCTGGTATTGTTCGGATAATCCGAATAAGGGAACATCGCTGGTCTGAAGAAAGCTATCGAGAATGGAGTACAAATCCTTTCCAAAGAAGAAATCTCCATAACTTCCAAATGGCTAATGATTTTCTTTATGATCGTTATAAAATGTTAGTAGTCAAACAACAGCTAACATATTCAGGATTATGGACTAACAAACCATTCTTTCAGTTCTCAGCTGAAGTAGAACCTATTGATCTTGATGTCGGTCATATACTCCAGAACTGGTGTGGAGACTTTGTTCTTCCTGTCTCCTTTCTCAATCCACCAGTAGAAAGACCAGATCGATGGCTAAATATATTATGTGTTACAATATGAGGATAGATACAAAGCATGTTGGAATAGTTCCAAGCAAATAATTCTAAAAATTCATGCAATAACTTAGTCACTTCTTCTTTTCCTTCCACACTTAAATAATCACCAGTAGGGATAACTTTTTCACTGTTATCCTTATCCATAACAACATCAACAGTCTTTCCATTAAGGAGAGTACTGTGGTCTAAGGGATTGTACGATTTTGGTTGTTCTTCAAATTCTCCATTGGACATTAGAGTGGTATTTATTGTGCTAGTAGTTTTTCCAAAATATGCATTGTTGTTTAAATAATAAGGTAAGCCGCGTTTATGATGATAACAAGGAATGTGGTCATAAGCACCCAAGAATTCTATTATCGCTTCATCTGTTGATAATACATCCACTAGAAGTGGTCCTGGAGGACAATTAGTGTTGATCATCTCAGGGAATATCAAATTAAGTGTTGATATTGTATTCAAATTAAGAGTAGGGCGTTTGCGGGCTTTGGAGTCCTTGAAAGGATTGTACCCAATGCCACGAAGCAGATTCTATAGGGATTTTGATTCCTTGTTGATTTATACTGCAACCATTACCTACATAATCACAATCTTTATAAAGGATTTGGAATCCTCAACCATAAAGAGAAGCAATTTCCTTAGAAGAAGGTGGGGCTTCATAAGTTTCATAATCAGTAGTATAAGTAAAGGTATTATTCGAGTTTGTTAACAAGGAAGCCTTATGTTTATCATTCAGAGCATGCGATGTTATCAATGAAATATTTGATGTTTCAGGGACGAGGCTTTTAGGTTTATATTCTCCCGTGGAAGAAGTTGTAAAATCTAATGAACCCCAATCATCAACAACAAATGCATTTGATTGTTTGGACTCTTGCATAACATTTTCTGAAGAAAGAGGAGTTGGCATATCAACTTTCAGATTATTTAGAATTTTAGGACCAACAACATTCTTATGAGCTTCAATTTGCAGACAATTATCAGGTTCAAGATCGGTATGGATAGTGTGCAGCTTATCTTTGAATATAAACTTGATTGAACCATGTAAAGTAGAAGGAATTGCCCCTAATGCATGTATCCAAGGTCTGCCAAGAATCATGTTGTAAGATAGAGAACAAGGCATAACATGAATCAGGGTCAGCATAATCACGAGTCCCACCTGTATGGGTAAAGTTATAGTGCCCACGGATTGTCATCCAACATTGTCAAAACCATAGATACTTAACGTTTCCAGTTTGATGGTAGATGTATCAACTTTAATCTTGTGTAATAAGTTCATGCCACAAACATTAAGAGCTGATCCATTATCAATCATAACTCTCTTAACTAATGTTTTGTTTATTGTGATAAAGATAATCAAAGGATCATGCTGATTCTAAACTTCAAGAGATGGTAATTCATGTTGTTGAAACATAATGTCTATTTTTGTTGCATGGATACAATCTAATAGAGCTGCTATATCATTTAGTTTAACAACAGGTGGGACAATCACCTTTTATAAAGCTTCTTGAAGCATTGCATGGTAAGTAGGCGAGGTTTGTATAAGCTCCTAGAGGGATATCTTTGTAGGAGTAGCACGAAGCTATTCTACAAGATCATAGTCTTTACCACCTTTATATGTTAAACGAGGTGCTTGAGGAAGCACAGGTTGAGAAGCTGGTAAAGATATCGGAATGCTCAATTGATGTGTGCTTTGTTTATTATTTTGAGTGTTATATGCATGAGAAACCACATGATGATTAGTCTTTTGTAAATTTTGTTGCACTATTTGTTTAGCATAATCATAAATGTGATCAGGAGGCCGAGAAGAGGAAGGAAGACCTCTTATAGTGAGTACTAGTTTAGAAGATGGTTTAACCACATTTGAACATAAAGTGACCGCAATTTTTAGTTTTTCAGGTTCTTCCTTAGGTTTAGGAACATAAATCGCATTTACAAATTTTTGAAATAATGACGGCTTAGAGGCCGTAGTGGATTGGTCAATCAAGATAAAGTCCTCAAGGGCTTCATCTAACATATCAAAGTCATCACAACTAAACGGTTCATCATATACATGAAAATCTTGCAAAAAATAATCTGACATTTTAACATGCTCTATTTACCCCAAGATTTAAATGTAAAATGATGGCCTATGAAAATGAAATACGATACACAACAACAATAAATGATAATTTCAACTCTTTTAGTGAAAAGATTAAAGAATATGATTCACAATTCCATGCATACAATTTCACAAAAGAGAGATTTTTAATCTAATTATGCTCTAGGATAACAAATTAGTTCAGATTTGAAGTTTAAAAGGATGCAAATTCTTTAAAGGTCAGGTTCACCAAAATGTTTAGGGTAAAATTGTAGATTTGTCTTAATAAGGTAAAGTGCTACTTTTTCACCATGCTAAACATTGGGAGGACAAGGATTGAGTCTAAGGTCAATCTATAAGAACTTTACTTGTCTATCCCTTATGCTCGCTATGTCTGATTCAAGAGCCTAATTAAGATTTTATAAAGTGTCTTTATTCATTCATCAAAGAAACCCTAATTATGCCTTATGACAGAGATTCCTGAAATTAGATGATGAAACAGGCAAAATAGATCACAGAAAGGCAGAGAAAGAGTTTCAGAGACTGTGCACCCAGAATTTGAGGGCCAACTGGACTAGGGTGCCCGCTCTTTAGTCCTACAAATTCCCATCACAGAAAATCCTCTATACAGGCTGACTGACAACTCCAAATGGCTCCCAGATCTCAAAAATATTCCCTAGTTGGACTAGGGCACTCGCTCATTAGTCCCGCAATTGTCAAGATCTGAAAATCCAAAATTCTGTGATGACTGTACCGACAATATCCTTCTTTCTGTAGCTTCTTTCTGCCGTAACCTATAAGACACAATCTGTACCTACAAAAAGAGGAAGATGTTGTGGCTATATAGGAGCTTGCCTTAGTCAAGCCCCGTTTTTGGTATTTCTACCTTAACAATAGCCAGAGATAAAGATTTGCAGAAGTGTGTACAAACCTAACAATGTGTATGTAGAAATATCAAACCCTAGATGTCTCAATCAAGGGAAGATAAAAAACTTGCTTCTAATCAATAAACACATACAAATTCACCTCAAGGAGATGAAAACAAATGAAGACTTGCATGAGCAAGAAGGTGAATCAGCAATGTCTATGGAGGATCTCCAAGCTTGCTGTTGGAGGCTTCAACCCTTCTCTCGATCATGCAAAAGGTGTACAAACCCTAGGAAGAGCAAGATAGACTCAAGATCTTGATTCCTAATCTCCATCTATTGTCTCCATGATAGCAAATTCAAATATCTTTCAAGAGCTTCAACAAGTAGCTGATCTTCAATGGCAATTTTGGTAGAGTTTTGGTATCAAGCTTGCATAAGAATTGTGTGTGATAAAATGATTTTCAAATGTCTTTTTATATCTAGCTTTAGGGAAATTCAAATTTTGAAATAACGTCTCGATATCACGCGAAAACTGAGAATTTGAAAATGGAATCCTGAGGCATACGGCTGGAGCCGACACCCTGCCGAGATTCAAAATCTCAAAAAATAGGGGAGGACTAGGGTGCGGGCACCCGAGTTCAAGCCCCCATTTTCTGATCAGATCTGCATCAAGGGGGTCCTAGGGGTCCCTATTTCATATTCTCTTTCTGGGTTCTATCAAAAGGTTATCTCAAAAGGTGAACATTTTGCGACTAACCTAGTCAATCAGGGTTTCGGGACGGTCAGAAAGAAAAAGGTTGAGAGGTCACCAAAGGCGAGGAGCTAAACCAAGGGAAATTGTACCATTCCATACAAGAGGACAATTTCTGATGTTACATGTTAGTGTATCCATTTTTGTCAAAAACTAGTGTCTGGTATTTTTGACTTTTTTTTAACCGTTCATTGAAATTCCAAATAAGTTACATTTTTAGAAACTAGACTCCATTCTACACGTAATAAAAAAAATGATTTTTGATTAGTTTTCAAAAAATTTAGGGGGGAGCATGCTCAATTTTCTATTTTTCAGGATGTGTCCACTTTGAAAATTAGTAAAAAATCAATTATTCATCAAAAAATTATCATAAAAATCAGGGATTAACTACATGGTGTTAGCTAATTTCTCACTGAAGAGATTTTTGAAATACTAAAAAAAAGTTAACATTTTAGGGGGAGCACACTAGACGCTATGTTATGTTCTTTTGAGAAAAATAGGACCAATTTGTGTGCTCCCCCTTTTTGAACCCCTTAATCTCAACCATTTTTGAAAAAAAATAGTAGTCTTGAAACTAGATTTAGAGCACTATGACTCTTGTTTTTGTTGTATATTCAATTTCTCATCCAACATCAATCTTTCCTGATTTCAAAAAAAGTGGCATCTTAAGACCCCCTTTTGGTCCCCCATCTTTGTGCACTTACCCACATGCCTTATTCATTTTTTTGTAGAAGATAATTAAAGATGTTAAATTTTGAGACGACTCATGTTGAAGTGTCCAAGAAGTAAAACTCCATGTAGAGTTTTGAGCTTGCAAGTGCCAGATGGGAAAAGGCCATGTATTGTATATGGTCCCAACTAGTGTATTTGAAGTTTTCCAAGATAATTGGTGTATTTGGAGTCATATAACAACACTAGGTCACTAATCAGGAAATATTTTATTCTTGATGTGGTGATCATGCCATGCCTTTTGTCAAGATTTCTCCACATTTTGGCTCAATTGGGCGATAGCGCACCGATCATCAATTTTCATCAGAGCATCAATTCGTGTGGTGAGAGAATCTGCATCATCTAGATGGATGACATGTGCTATGTAGTAATGATGGGATCATTAACTTGACTGATAGGATGACCTCTAAACTGAACACAAGGTGAAAAGGTGTAGCTTTGTTGAGGTGCTTGTATGTAGTTCAATATGCCCATAGGACCGTTGAAACCTTGTCATCTCAGTTGCACCTGCCTATATCATAATTTTTTTTAGGGTGTGGATAAGGATATTTTTGAAAGCCTCCACATTGCCATTAGCTTGAGGCTGATACAAGGTTTTTTTATGGTGGGAAACCATAAACTTAGACAATAGAATGTGCATAGTCTCATTTAGGAAATGAGTTCCTCTATCATTTGTCTAAATTAGTGGGCACCCATATCAACTAAGAATATTTTCCCATAGGAATCTTATGACTATGACATCAGTGTAATCTCTTGTGGGTGCAACTTTAGCCTAATGATTCAAGTAGTCTGTGTTAGCAAGATGGTTGCTGTTACACCAAAAGATCGACCTGTTAATGCCTGATACAACTGCTAGAGTTAATGAATCCACGGGAGGCGGTTAAGCCTTGTCACGAACCCAAGCGTTGCACTACACAACATAAGGAGACCAAGGGTCCACACCTTGCAATAATCCCCCCAGCGCAAGAGAGGGGTTCGAACCCATGACCTAGGCTCCAATAGCAATTGTTAACAAGACGGTTGCCGTTGCACCAAAAGATCTACTTGTTAATGCCCAATACAACCGCCAGAGTTAATGAATCCACGGGAGGTAGTTCAACCTTGTCACGAACCCAAGCACTATGCTGCACAACACAAGGAGACCAAGGGCACACACCTTGCAATAGTCTTTGTCAATGATGATATACCAAGCACCAGTTCAACACACTAAAAAAGAAATAGTCCCTAGAAAGTTAATCACCCAAATCTCAAATGGTTCATGTGACATGATTGGGTGCAATGACATTTCATCTCTTCTATTTAGCTTTCCCATG
The DNA here is from genome assembly GCA_027924645.1 of Cunninghamia lanceolata. Classification (NCBI taxonomy): domain Eukaryota; kingdom Viridiplantae; phylum Streptophyta; class Pinopsida; order Cupressales; family Cupressaceae; genus Cunninghamia; species Cunninghamia lanceolata. The sequence goes on along the minus strand of BSBN01001917.1, from coordinate 154,295 downwards.
TGCTAGCAATAGTCACATTGTTGAAAGTACTCCTTTGTATCCTCGAAAAGTGTGGGCCACCACAATCCAACAAAGAGTATTTGCATGTTGTCGCATCCCTGGCATAAAAGTCTCTAGCAATGCCATCATGTGCCTCTTGTATAATATCCTATCACTCATGCTCCAAGACACAACAAAACAAAACTTTATCCTAACCAAGCTTGTAGAGATCACCTTGAATTAGCTGATAGGGGACAACACAGACAACAAGTTTTTTCTCAATAGTGCTCATTATGTCCGATGCATGTCTAGATGATAATAAAAAAGGCTATTTCTACTAATTCTTCAAGTGCATGTTGAATATGAAATAGTTGTGTATTTGGCATGGTTTCCTCTAAATCACTTGCCTTATCACTTGCAGTTATGTGTGATAGATGATTAAGTCCAAAATTATTCTTCCCGAATTTGACAATGACTAAGAATTGGAATTCTTAGAACAAAACCACCCATCAACATATCCTTCCATGAAGTACAAGCTCATTAATTAGGTATTCCAAGGCCATGTGATCTTGTGAAGAACATGAAAGGAGTTACTAGTAGATATTGATGGAACTTCTAGAGCACGTAGACCATGAAGAGGCCCTCATGCTTAGTCGTGGTGTAGTTACGTTGTGTTGGGGTTATGTTTTTACTAGAAAAGTAGATGGGGTGATCAACCGATCCACTTATTGTTGGGAAAGGATTGTGCCAATGACTGTTTCTAAGGCATCAACTTGGACATGGAATGGTGTTTTCCAATAAAGGAATTGTAGAATCAGCATGCTAGCTAGCTTCTCCTTGAGCAACTCGAAGGCTTTGTGCTAAGATGCTATGGATAAATAAATGTTCATTGTTGCTTTAGTAGTGCTTCCAATGGTGTGACAATTTTGGCATATACCCCTTGATAAACTTTCTATAGTACCTTGTATGTCCAAGCAACATGTGCACATCCTTTTAGGTTTGGGGAACTTTAAGGTGAAGAATCACCACAATCTTAGAAGGGTCAACTAGAAGTCCATCACAATAGATGACATGTCTTAGCAAAATCCTAGAAGGAGTCATGAACACACATTTCTTGATGTTCAAAGAAATTTGAAGTTGCCAACACCATTCAAACATGAGGTGCAAAGAGTCACAGTGACCCTTAACCAACCCGGTCATCTAGATAAACCTATAATAATTTAAGGATAAAGTCTTCAAATGGATGACCATGATGCACAAGAAGGAAGCCGATGCATTTTTTAGCCCAAAGGGCACGGTCATAGTGTAAGAAAAAGAACCCCACTCTATTTCAAAGGTTATTTTTGGTCGATCTTCTTCTGTAATTTATACTTGATGGTATCCCAAAAATCCATCATTAAACATGTAGATCTCTTTCCCCGCGACCCCCTCAAGAGTTTCTTTAGTGAAGGGCATGGGGAAAGGATCAACTAAATATACTACATTGAGTTGGTAGTAATTGACATAGATATAAATGTGCCCATCCTTCTTGATATTGATGAACATGGGAATTTAATCCATTCAAACTCCTTGACTACAATAATTATCCTAGTGGACAACACATTGTTAATCTCCACTTTGGCTTTGGTGATGCATATATTTATATTCATTTGATATAGATTTTTGTGCATTGGTTTTGCCCCTTCAATCAAACTTATGTGTATCAGGTTCCCTAAGGATGGGTGCACACCCTTCATCTGTTTGTAGCTCCTTGGGAAGAGGTCTTGATACTTGTGTGCAATAGTTCCACAACCTTGACTACCTATTCTTCTTTCCAATAGTCCTTGATGGTTGTGAGATTAGGTTGACCATTTGAACTAATATCCACCTTGATCATCTTTAGGAGCTCATGGTATGGCTTATTTTGTGACCTCGTAGAATTGATCACCTCGTGTGATCTAGAGGAGGTTTCAATATTAAGGTGGTTCTCAGGTGATCCTTCTTCCATCTAATACACCATCTTCTCCTTTCCTTTTTGTAACTAGTTTTGGCTTAACTAGACCTCATCATCCTCATCGCTAGAATCACTATGCATGCCTCTCATCAAATATCTTTGATAAAGACATACCTTTCCATTTATACATTTGGTGAACACACTCTTCCATATATACATTATCTTCCATCTATGCATTATCTCACATGATAGTGCTCCTAATGTACTGAGGAGATTGATGTAGTACTGTTGAGGGAGAAGAAAAAGAAAAAGTTTGATTAAAAATGGAATTCAAGTCCTCCCAATTGGCAGTCTCTCACCACATTTCAAAATTTACATACCACACATGTGCCCAAACCTATAGTGAAGAGTACAAGGCATGCATCTATAGAGATGTACGAATCATCAATGGCCTAGTTATCCAAGCTATTTTACAACCCTAAATATACTCCTCAAGTGTGGTGATGCCATTGTAGCTTGGAAGTTGTTATGATATTTCTTGGAAGTAAATGTAAAAATTAGGAAAATAGCAAACCACTTTGAGGAGGTGACCTCCAATAATAAAAAAATAACATGTGAATTCAATCTTCGATGATATGATGGTTTGAGAGAGTCTCTCTCCTTATTTATATGCATAACTATGTAGGGACACACCCCTTCATCCTAACTAAGTTATCTTAAGGAATTACTAATACTAATAAATGAATCTAGTAAGGTTAAGCATGCCACGAGTGCTTAACTTATTATAATTAGGAATATATCATATTAGGATCATAGCATTCCCATCCCTTTCAGAAAAGCATTGCCCTCAATGCTTAGAAACTCTAGAATCTTTTCTATGAATTGTTCATCATTCCATGTTTTACTATAGATGAAGACGTCATCAAAGAATACCAACACCAATTTTTGAAGAAATAGGTGGAACATTCAATATATGAGGCTTTGAAAAGTTGATTTAGTATCAGTTACACTAAATGACATAAAAAATAATTTATAATGAGCCCCATGTGTTCTAAATGTAGTCTTATTTATATCCCCTTCCTTTAGTTGAATTTGATGATAGTCTAAATGTAAATCTAACTTAGTAAAGATAACTACATTATTAGATTCATCTACCAATTCGTCAATATTAGGAATATGAAGTTTATCTTTAAGAGTGAGCTTGTTGAGCTCCCTGTAATGTGGACACATTATCCATGGTTCATCCTTCTTGTTAACCATAATCATTGGGGATGAATAGGAACTTTTTTTGGGATGAACAATACTTCTTGGTATTAATTCAATGGAACAATCACAATCTTTGACTATTGGTAGACCCTTGGGTTTTTGAAATGCATGTTGATATTGTTGTTCAATGATTTCTTGAATCTTTGAAATTGATCTTGAGTTTTCACATCTTGTGCTTCTAAAAAATGTAGTTGTGCTCCTATGTGATAAGAACTTTCTTAAGTAATTTCTTCATCCTATGGGAGCTAATAATTTGACTTGGTGGTGATTGTATCCTTGTAAGTTTATATTTTTGTCCTTTTACACTAAAAGTCATGAATAATTCCTGAAAATTAAAAGACATTGTTCCCAATTGTTTAAGCCATTGCACTCCTAAAACTACATCTGCTTCTCCAATTGGAATATCAAACATTTTTGAATCTAGCTGATAATCTCCCATAAAGAGTTTTATATGATGGCATTTACCACCACATGAGAGTTGTTTCCCATTTGCTATCACAACTTAAAAATTAGAGATTGGATAAACAAAACAATTGAGTTCATTAACCAATCTTCTATCAATAAAGTTGTGTGTACTACCTATATCAACCAACATTGTCACCTTTCTCTTTTTTATATATCCAAATACCTTGAGTGCTTGTGGTGTGCTTGTGCCCCCCTCCATGGGACTGCTTCCTTAGTGTGTGGCACATGCTCAACCTAGATCATACTTGTGCTTTTCTCATTTTTATCTTTTGTCATAACAACATAAAGGTCAGGGCACTCTTCAACCTTGTGCTCTTCTCAATAGTATGTGCAGGTGTGGAAGGCAGAGCAATCTTGTTGATCGTGCTCTAGGGAACCTGGTCGCATATTTCCACTCTAGCGTTCCTGAATGCTACCCACTGCTGTATGGTGAAGCCCTAGTGTATTGGCTTCGTGTATCTGGGTGATGACCCTACAGTTCTCTGTGTTGTGGGTGTGCACAACACAGATGATGGATCTCGTAGGATAATTTAGAGATCAAGGTCTTGAACCATGCATCATAGATGCACACACTTTCAGTCCTCTCCTACTTAATATCCCTCAGAGCTGAGATACTCTATTGATCAAACTCCCACAACAAGAGTCCCACAACATCAAATACAATCGATTAAAGGGTGCAACAATTGTTTAATTAACTTGTATTTTATAAAAGGAAGAAATAAAATTGAATTTCTGTGTGTTCAACTTAAACATCACGTATGAGTTTCTGATTGAACATTCGAACGCATACCTCAACTTAAACATCACCCACGTTTGCAGTTAACACTACAAACACGCATAAAGTTAATGTCAGCCGCTGGCGTGCAGGCTTTAAGGCAATTTCAGCTTATCCTGCCAATTTTCAGAAAGCAGGTAGTCTGGCAGCAATTTGGGCAGATGGGGAAGCAACGACTTGTAAGTCCTGCGGATGGCTGCTTGGCCAACTCGGACATGTTGAACCAGCAAATCAATATCCACTGCTTTTTCACCACAGCCAAGGAAAAGTTGGTAGCAAATCCACAGTAATGCGGCCGCTTGAGTTGTAGGTTTGACCTGCAAAACCACACAGTTTGCAACAATCTGGGTGGCCATCTCCTCTGCACATTTCACCACTTGACAGTCAACACATATTTTGAGTAGCTGTGAAAGGTGACTTGACAGTAGCCACATATTTTGGGTGGCCATCTCCTTCACAGGCTGACTGCCCACTCTTCCCAAATCTTCATCCCCAACTTCATCGCTGCCACCGGACAATGGATATAGTAAGGTCACCATCAATGGACATAAACAACTTCTTACCACAAAAAGGGGAGAAGTGTAACATCACAATTGAGGTAACTAATGTTAAGAAGTATGAAGTCTTAGGTGAGCAAGGCAAAGGTACAGTTTAATGTTTCTTCAAAGTGTTTCTTCAAAGTGCACCTAGCCAGGATGAGTAGAGAGAACATTTTGTGAAGGTGATGATTTGCAGCTTTTAGTAAATGTTTTAGATAGAGGAGGAACATCAGCTAGGGTCCAAAACATCAAGCCCCTAGAAGAGGTACCTCTTGACTTATTTTTAGAAGAGTTCTTGTAAGTAGGAGGAGGGAGAGAAATGAGAGTTGGTGAATGTTTTGTTTGAGTATTGTTGTTTATATGTGTGAGCAATCGCATGATAATGAGGTTGGTGCGACACATTTTGATCAATCTTGTTATTTTGAGTTAGTTGTTTTGCATAGTTAAGAATGTAGCCAAGAGGTCGAGGTGAACTTGGAATAGGGGTGGATGGTTGTTGCAGGATATTGGGATGAAGATGCACAACAATTTTAGGTTTCACATGTTCTTGTTGGGAACTGGAAACGTAAATTGTGTTGATATGATTGTTGATGTTATGTATTTCTGTAGAAGTCGATGTGAGCTTTGATTCTTCATTTTCGGAAGTTTCATTGCTACAATGGAGATCATCGGAGTAAAGATTAGGTAAGATGATATTGAGAAAAGTATTTATGATTGAATTATGAATGGCATCCAAGGGAAAACATGCAACTAAAGGAGAAAGAAAATAATTCTTCATGTCCTTCTTGATACCCAAGGAACGTGAACATGCAACCAAAGGAGGAAGAAGAGAGTCTTTCACAACCTTCTTGATACCCAAGGAACTTGAACATGCAACCGAAGGAGGAAGAGAAGAATTCTTCACAACCTTCATGATATCCAAGGAGCTTGAACATGCAACCAAAGGAGGAAGAGAAAAGTCTTTCATATCCTTCATGATATCCAAGGAACTTGACATGCAACCGAAGGAGGAAGAGAAAAGTCTTTCACAACCTTCATGATACCCAAGGAACTTGAACATGCAATTGAAGGAGGAAGAGAAAAGTTTTCAACAACCTTCGTGATATCCAAGGAACTTGAACATGCAACCAAAGGAGGAAGAGAAAAGTCTTTCACAACTTTTGTGATACCCAAGGAACTCAAACATGTAATTGAAGGAGGGGAAGAAGAAGGTCTAACCTCCTTTGTGATACCTAAGAAGCTTGGACATGCCACCAAAGGAGGGAGATTATCATGAATCAAGGAAAGTGTGGTGGAAGTGGAAGTGATATGCTCCATATGTAGTAATACCACATCTTATGAAGAGAGATCTCCAAATGAATAGAAGGTAGAGTAATGTCTTCACTTAATGTGAGGTGAGACCCTTCATCCACTAATGTTTCATCTTTTGGAGAGAGAGCATTGGGAAGAAGGGGGTGTTGAGGTGTATTAAGAAAAGTATTAATGATTTCATCCTCTTGCGCCAAGATGTCCTCATTGTTAGGAGGAATCTTAGGAGAAGAATACAAAGGCATAGGAAATTCTTTGTTCTTACCACATTTAATGAATGGAACATCAAATTCACAAAATTTTCGAGTAAATTTGGAAAGTGATGTAAGAAAAGAGGAAGACATGTTTGTTTTGGAGAGTTTTGTTTATGTTTTTGCTTTGAAAACACAAAGGAATGATAAATGTATGAATGTTCTTGCTTTCTAACTTAAACAAAAATGACAAGTATGATATGCTACAACAACTTTTAATCAGATTTAGCAACTAATCAATCATAGCAAAGATCTGAAATAAGATTGTAATCATGACCATTATGTGCAAGACTAGCGAGGTTTACCAAAAAGGTGAGGTTTTTGGTAACCACAACAATGAAAAAGTATAAATGCAAGATATGCAAATGGGAAATGTTTAATTTCACTTCAATACTAATCAGATTTGATACAGAAAATCAGAAAATTGTAAATGTAAGATGTGTTGGATTCACCAAAATGTGAAATTTTGGTAACCACAATAATGAAGATCTAAAAATGTGTTGCTTTCTAAGTGAGATAAAAGAAGATATGCAACATAAATGTGTAATCAAATTTATCAACTAATTAAACACATCTACAGATCTTTGAGGAATGAATTCAGTAAATGCAAGTGTATGATACACCGGGTTCACCAAAATGTATAGTGGAAAAGAGAGACCTAACCAGTACTCGATTAGCTAGGTCAATCTTTCCAATTAAACATTAGACCACAACCAGAGCTTGGCTATAGTTAGGTGAAGGAGAGCCAAGCTACAGGGGGTTCTGTCCCTTTGTTGTAATTGAAAAGGTTGAGGTTATGAGGCTAGATCTAGGGTTTCTATGATGAAATGTGATAAAATAGAATTTACTGACTAGTTAAGGCTGAAAACCTAGAAATCGGGACCTAAACTGAGTACAGTAAGACTGTCGGGGGCCACTGTAAAAAATATGACCTGGATCTAGAGGACTAGGGTACCTAGGCACAGGTACCCTAGGGTTTTGGGCTGCCGAAAGTCTGAGACACTTCCGACACCTGTACTTGCGTCTTTCTATCGCTTATTTCTATTGAATCTTCCATCTTCGACCTGTACACATAAAAGAGGGAAAATGGTGGTGTTGTATAGAGGCTTGCCTCAGTCAAACCTCCATGTAATTGTTCCCACTTCCACAACAACAGAGATAAGTGTAATAGAGAGTGCGTGCCCTAGGTAGGTAGAGGCAAAATATATGACAAAGAGTGTTGTAATCAAATAAAATGACAAGAGTTACCATGAGCATGAAACCCTAGGTGGATGTGTATCGTAACATGGATCATCCACAAGGTGTTTTTGAAGGAAGGATGATTCCTTGAATACCTACAACAAGCATTAATGCCTGCAACAGTAACTTGTAGAAATAGAGATCTTGTAGATAGAGTAATATCATAGAGAGTTGTTAGCATTCAAAACCTTAGAGAAAGATTTTAGGGGGGCTTAATGATTGTTCAAGACTTGTTTATATATGATTCCCAATTACTTTCCGAGGGCCCAATAGATTCAAGGCCAATAAGGTGCATCACATAAGTCATAAGGTCGATAATAAGATATAAGTTGTCAGGGCCAAATTGCTAGGACTCTAGCACTGGGGTGCCCTAGTCCTAGTGATTTGGGCCATCCAAAAGCTAGGTGACAAAGGATTAAGCCTTGCATCTCATAGAAGTACTAGGAATTGCATAATGTAAACAAGGATGAACATTCAAGCCACAATGGGTGCTAAACCTAGTGTGACATTGTAAGGGGTATACAATCTTTGACAATACACAACCTGATATCAGTATTTCTAGCAAGACTATGGGAATTATGAACAAATTTATCATTGACATCTTTGAGACAATTGCCAGCAAGGCAACCAACTTTGCTCGTTGCAACAAGATCATCAATATACAGGGGATTTAGATAGCTGCGAGGCTCTATCTTCCTTAGGAGCTAGGAAAGCATGTAGTCTCTGAGGGTACAATGGTTGTTATAGTGCTTGATTTTCTTCTCTCTATTTTGAATTAAGATTTATCAATTGTTTTAGTGTTAGAGAATTTAGTTTGTTTAAAGGGTCATAATCTTTAAGTTTTGTATAAGGGAAGTTTTTTCGGTAATTATTTCTTCCATGATGGTTTGAAATAGCATATAAGAGGATAAATAGTTGTACTAAAAGAAACATTCATGGTGTTTAATGGTACATTTATGTAACCCCAAATCATACTCATTATTTATGACTTGGAATTTTTTGTTTTAGATTATTGAATGTTGATGTTAAAATTTTGCATTAGGAAGCCAAATTTGAATATTGTGTAGTATATATTATCCTTTGCTAAGTTTCACTATGTTATGTAAAATTACTCAAAATATCTTAAAACCTAACTGATGTGAAGCCTAGTAGGAACATAGAGAGTCCAAAATAGTTGTTGTACACACTTCTAGACATGAAGATATAAATAGGCAAAGAACCTTTGGGAAATTATCATATGAGAAGAGAGAGAGAAGCACTAAACATAACATATGCCCAAGAGCATGATATATCAGTGACATTGGGTTGTAGCAGAGTGCATGATGATAACCTAGCTAATAAAAACAATATTGATAATGCGCATTCTCCTCATCCTACTTGTATTCCTCCCCCACTAAATGATATTAATATTGGTCTCCCAGACATCCATGCAATGATGTCATCTGGAATTATCCATGATCTTCATCTTCCATAGCATATTGATAATATGGACATGGTTCATGGCATTTACATTCATCCCACTCAACAACAACACCTACAATGTAATGTTGTAAATAGTTCATTTGAAGGAAAATTTCTGAATTCAATTTCCACTCCCATGGGAGTCCCACATGCACCACAACAATTGGTGACAACAAGGGACAAAGGTAAATCAATTTGTCATGACCAATATGTGTGGTCTTGTCCACATCCAAATGAAGTTGGTCCTTCCAATTGGAAATCCAAACCTTTTGGTTTCCACTCTTGTGACAATGATCATGTTTTGCATAAAAATAGTAGGTGTGATGGTCTTGATTTTGGGGAAGATATTGATATATGGATGGATGAATTTGAAACAATATAATAACTATGCCAAAAAAAGTACACTATTTAACAATATGGCTATAAATATGTGTGTCTTTAAGAGGGAAATTAGTAACATGAATTTTCTATTATCCTACATTATTTAGGTACTGTGGTTCACTTAATTGCTTAGAAGTTATTTAGTGGATGGTTTTGGGGCACTAGTAGATATGGCACTTCTTCTTAGTTAAATGGGAGGCCATAGTTCTCTAATGGTTTGTTTATGATTTAGTTTTGTAATAGTTTGTTCATGATTTAGTTCATGGGTTATTCATTTAATTTCATTCCATTATTTTTATTTGCAAAAAAAATAAAATCAATTTCTTATTATATTTATAGCCTTGTCCACCAACTACTACATGTAATAGCTTTCTAGTAAAAATATAAATATATACTATTTAGTGATAGGCCTATAAATATTTGTGCCTATGGACCATTTGATAACACCTTTAGTACTTTTACTAATTCTTATCTACAACACATACAATACCAATTGTCAAATACCTTATACCTAATATTACTGCTGCTAGACGTTGATCCTTGGAATATATGCATTCTAGCATTCACTTTTAATTGTTTAGAACTACAACTTCTCACTTCTGCCCGCAGTCTTGTTGCATGGATCCTCTGCTACTAATATAACTTTTTCTCCTCCATACCACCCTTACACCACTCTACTTAAATATCATCCACTTCAATGGTTAAACACTCAATAGAAATTTTACACCTCATTCACAACAAAAAGTGGTAAATATTTGTCCTATTTTTATTGGCCAAAATTGACCTTTGACTATTGAAGTGGATGATATTTAAGAATAGCGCCCTTACACAAACCGAGAAGAAAACTGGCAGGCAACAGAACCTCAAACGAAAAAAACCACATACACAAAGCAGAGCAAAAGAATTCTGAACACTGGAAATAACAAGAGTCCCACAACATCAAATACAATCGATTAAAGGGTGCAACAATTGTTTAATTAACTTATATCTTATAAAAGGAAGAAATAATATTGAATTTATGTATGTTCAACTTAAACATCACGTATGTTTATAAGACTATTCTTAAATATCATCGTATGGATGAGATATAAATTCACTATTGATTGGACCATTGAAATGGATGATGTTTAAGTAAATGTTATTTACCGTGTTTGATTGAAACTTAGAACACATATCTCAAGTCAAACATCACCCATGTTTGCAGTTAACACTGCAAACAAGCATAAAGCTAATGCCAGCCACTGGTGTGCAGGCTTTAAGGCAATTTGAGCTTACCCTGCCAATTTCCAGATAGCAGATAGTCTGGCAGCAATTTGGGCAGATGGGGAAGCAACGACTTGTAAGTCCTGCGGATGGCTGGATGGCCAACCCGGGCATGATGAACCAGCAAATCGATATCCACTGCTTTCTCACCACAGCCAAGGAAAAAGTGGGAGCAAATCCATAGTAATGCGGCCGCTTGAGTTGCAGGTTTGGCCTGCAAAACCACAGAACTTGCAGCAATCTGGGTGGCCATCTCCTCTGCACATTTCACCACTTGACAGTCAACACATATTTTGAGTAGCTGTGAAAGGTGAGCAAGCTGTGCCTTCACAGGCTGACTGCCCACTCTTCCTAAATCTTCATCCCCAACTTCATCCAACCGAGCAGAAGTGGCCTCAGGAAGCTTCTCTCTGATATACTTCAATGCCTTAAAAATGTCACCTTTTTTTATCTTCATTCTGTCGGCCAATTCCTCCATGCTCTTCATGCGGTCGAGCTGCCTGCCGGCAATGTAAAGGCAGGCGAGCTGAATGGCGCACTGTTTGCCTTTCCTCAGTCCGCATATGTCTGTCAATTGCTTGTAAATGATCTCAGCGCGTTCACAGACAGTTTTGTCGATCTTAAGTTCAGCGGCGAATTGCCCGACTTGCAGAATGTGGTCGATCAGAATGTCCTCCCTTTTCCTCTTCCTGCTGAGCTCCAATTTGCTTCCAACCATATTTATCTATCTCAGACGCGCAGCTAAACAATAATTCCACTTTCTTCTTTTCGCAGTGGAGTCTTTCTGGAATGATTGAGTAAATCTTTGCCACCACTGAACTGGGTATTCATCGGCGTTGGTTTTTTATTTGTCTTGCCCAGTTTTTCTTGGCTTCATTCTTTCGTGTGAAGACGACGTGACAGTCGCAACCATTGAGTCAGTCGGCTCAGATAAACCGAACCCATCATGCCGCATTTTACATTGTGTGGAAAACAATCCTTTTTATCATTTTACCGTAAATTGAATTTAACAAATCTATTAGACCTATTCAGTTGATAATGTCTGTTCTTAAATATCATCCACTTCAACAGTCAAAGGTTAATTTTGGCCAATAAAAATAGGACAAATATTTAATACTTTTTATTGTGAATGAGGTGTAAAATTTCTATTGATTGTTTGACCATTGAAGTGGATGATATTTAAGTAGAATGGTTGATAATGGTCGACTATTTGGAATCACCTATTTTTGAATATGGTCGATTTGTGTCGATCTGTCGGCAAGTTTTCGACTGTCCATGTGTTTACAACGCACCAGCTGTTTAAGCTCTTCCTATTTCCATGGTCAAATAATCAATAGTGAATTTACACTTCATCTATATAAAAAAGGGTAAATATTTGTCCTATTTTTATTGGTCAAAATTGATATTTGACTGTTGAAGTGTATGATGTTTAAGATTAGCCACTTCCTATAATGTATATTAATTAAATTTTTTGTAAAGAAGTTAAAATAATTACATTAGGGGATGACATGTATAAAGTTTTGTGGAATGAATTTATATTTTGTATTGGTTATTTTAGCAATTAACTTTAGAATTAAGAGTTGAGATAGATTATTTGATAGAATTTAAGAATTTAGAAATGAAGATGAGATGAAAGATTTAGTCAATTTTGACATTTGATAGGTAGTTGTCTATTATTTCGATCATAGCTCTTTTGAATCATAGTTTAGAATTGCTTAAGCTTAGTTGTGTTGAAAGTACAATGATAAAATTTGAATTGGTCATTCTCAAGATTTTGTGTGAGGTCAAATTCTGTGTTGTGGATTTCATTCTTTTTTATGTAGATTCAGCTAGTTATCCTCAAAATTTACCTTTCTATGCAAAAATAACCTACATGCTCTTGATTGTCTAGAATATGTTCACTTCAAGTATCTAAACTTGTGTATGCAATTTGGTAGTGTCTACAAATATTGTTGGAGTTCATTTTGCAAGGGTTATTCTCCTTAGTCAAACCCCTAGAACCAATTCAACAATATTACAAGTTCGATGACATGCTAAGCAGTCATGCAATATGCCTAGTCAATGTGTATATGTTGATGTCATAATGATGCAATACTAGATCTTGATGCTGTGAGATTATTCCCTAATGCTCCATGACCTAAAATCTAGATGATCATAATGATTTAGGGTTTTTCTTTTATACAACACCCTAGAGTGCATGTTTAAACATTTAATGTTCAAATTAAAAAAATAAAAACTAGTTGGAAGGGGGTCAGTTTGGGCCTATGATTAAATTTCAATCTAGAAATTATGGGATCTTTTTTACATTGCATTTTGACCTAAGGTAAATTCCATGTTGTAGATTTACACATGACATGGAATAAGTAAGTCTCCAAGTCGAGTATGGACTCTAGGGATGTGTGAAGGTAGATCAAGTTAAGTTCTAGTAAATTGTAACTTTTACATATAAACATGCCACTTGTTTAGTAGTCACTGTATTAGGGGAAACTTGATCAAAGTGAGTCCAAAATGAATGGGAAAAACTACTATGAATTGTGTGTGTCAAAGTAAACAAGTCATCAACATGAAAGTAAACATTCAAACACTCATTAAAAGGATATAGATAAGGATGACGATTCCACACATACTCCTTGCATTGAGTGCTTCATCTTGAAATTTGCAAGCATAAATTTTTATGAGAAACATCTAACTAGAATTGGAAATAGGCATTAACAACAATTGCTTAGTCTTGATGCTAATGATCAAAAGTAAATGTAAAAAGAAAAAGAAGGTTACAAAGGCTCAGACAAAAGAAAAGTAATATGGGTGGCTATGAAAGATCCCTCATAAAGAGCATGAAGCTAAAGTGGCATGAAGAGCATGGGGCTATGGTGGCATGAAGCCAATGTGCACATGAAACATGCAAAGAGCATGTGAAGTTGGACCACTATAATCATGATCATTAAGGAATGTTAGTGATATAATGTCCCCATTCGAATTGGTTGCATATGAAGGATGTAAGAAATTGGAGGAGAAGAGAAAAAGTGATATGTAAATCTATATAGGCATGTAAACATAAGTGTGTAACATACAACATGTAAAAGATATATGTGTGTATATGCTCGATCATAATGTACCAAAATCAAGGTATCATCATGTGACAATTTGTAAGTCTCATGGATTTGTTTTGAGACTTTTTCCATATTCATTGTACCTAAAAATTATCTTGAGACGCTATTTGATCCTTCATGACGCTTCTATATATGTATGTAATTATACAACTTTGACTCTTTTATTCATATGATGGTGTTGATCTATTGAGTAATTTAGATTAGATGTTGACTAATCTTGCATGCATGCATATTGATGTGATTTATGTACCTTATGATGATCTAAATGAGTGTTGGATATATTCATTAATTATATTATCATTATGAGATCCACTATCAGTTGTTTGGTGAATATGTTATTGAGATGCATTGATGTAAGAGCATCCGGGTCCATAGGCGATCCTGCATTGCCAAAAAAAATTCAGTTGGATTTTCTTGTTTTGATTTGTTTTGGCTTGTTCTTGGCATTTCTCAACAACATGAAACCTTTGACAAGTTCAGATTTGCAAAATTTGAGTTTTGCTAGATCACAGTTTTAACGTGTGCATACAGTTTAATAGAAACAATTATTTCTGGAAATCTGTGAGGGCTGTTGTAAAATCCTTTTACAGCGACAGTATTGGAGGTATTTTTCCAAATGTGGAAAAGGTTTTGTGGTCAAAATCTTCACTGATTGGGAGAATTTAAAATATTATTTCTAGAGAGTTATCAGAGATGGAATGAAATGGTATGGATGGGAGCTTCATAAGGTCCTTCGACACATTTTGACAAGTTTTCATGCAAAAATGAGCATCTAGTGAAGAGCTATGCAAAAAGTCAGTTTTCAGGCATTCCTGCACGCCTTGTAGCAGTCACATAATGAAATTTTCTTCAATTTGGTTTGAGCAAATTCAGAGGTATTATTAAAGGTATTTTAATTGTTTTAAATTGGTTCGTTGATTGTGGACGAGACAGAAAATCTTCTATTTTAGCCGCGATTTCTCCATGTAACTGCTCTAGATAAAACAAGAAAATGCATCAGTTTCTTTTGGCTATTTTCTAAGCCACTCTGCAGACCTGGTACCTAATTTTGGAGGAAATAAATCTGAGTTTTTTATACAGCCCATATAGAGAGGCGTTGAAAGCAAATACTGCCTCCTTTTAAGGGAGAAATTAATACCTCTTGGAATTAAACCTGCAGCTTACTTCCCTATGATGCGTTGAAAAATCAGAAGGTGGCGCCTCATTTATCTAAGTTTTTATTTGTCTCATTTATTTCTGTTTTATATTCATTTGTGGCTGATTAAAAAGGGAAGAAGTGGCGTGGAAAAATGGGAAAGAGGGAGGCGTTGGAAAGACTAAAATGTGTACCTCTTTTGTTTATTAAATATTACTGTTGAAGGTATGTAAAAAGGAAAGTCTTCAGATAAAGAATATACAGAAGAAGAGGAGAAAATGTAGTCTTGTGGAACGTTGATCACAGGAAAATGGAAGACCAAGGTGGAAAGAAGCTAGATGGTGTTTGTAGCAGGAAAATAATGCCACAGAGGAGCATGTTGCAGCAGCAAAAAGAGAGAATTAGAAGCATGGAAGAAGTATGGAAAGAGAGTTTCCTGTAGAGAGGCTGTGAAAGCCATTTATGTGATGTTTGTTGTATATTGTGTTTGAAAAACACATTGTAATCAGATTGAAATAAATGGTAGTTTTGTTTGCATCTTTGATATATGAGTTGTAGTTTGAGTTGTGTGTGGTTTTTGTATTGCAAATGTTTATTTCCTGAGTGAGTGGATATGAGTTGTGAGAGCATCTTGCATCATGCATGGTTGCATATGTTCATGCCTTGATTATAATATGAATGTTAGAATCCATTTTATTATGAGATATATATGATATGTGTTTAATTGAGATAAATTTTATGTAGCATTTGAGATCACTAGATATGTTGTGTGTGTTGCATGTTGTGTGCGCCCCTTGACTTTATTCTTTGTTTCTCTAGCTATTATTCCATGATGAGATTTAATATGTATTAAATGTACAAAATACATGAATAAGCCAATAGGATGCACAAAGAGAGTTATACATGGATCGTCCACTATCCTACACCACCCTCATGGGGTTATGATACTAGATGACTATGTACAAACCCATATTACCATATCACCTAGATCATGAATGAGCTAGGCACCCTTTGTGTTAGCCCCATAATTATTTCAATGTCATATTTGCTTAAGTGGTGACATTCTTTTGTGGTTCCAAGTTCTTTCAAGTGGGTTGAGTATATGTGCAATTTATAATTTAGATTAAACTAAAAATAAAAAAATCGGCTTTCCTATTTATTTTAATGATGAATATTGGCTATTTCTATTTATTTTAAATATGAAATTTATATTCTATTTATATTTGGAAAAGGATGGATTTTTATGGGAGCTTCTAGATTAGCTTAGGTGGAAATCTCATCCACTTGAGATGGCTATTAGATATTTTTAGTATTAATGAAACCCGTGTGATCTTCACATGGATTATAATAAAGCATTTAATACTTGTAAGAGGCTAATAAATATTTGTCATAGATATTTTCTATTTTGTATTTCACTCTCAAATATTTGGAAAATTATTCAACAAGTTTTAGAAAAAGTTTTGAATTCCTTTAAAATTTTATTTATTATTTTAAGAGATTCTAAATCGGTTCAGTTGCCATTGTTGACATTAGCCTTGCTTGGAAAGGGAAGGGGCAACTGTTTCCCCCCATTGGTGAGAATAGAGTGATTAGGTTTAGGATAGGTTTAATAAGTTAGCAAAGTTACACTTATGTATGCAATCACAATTCAAAATCAAATAGATCAAATTAAGTGCTATAGTAAAACATGATATGCACTTTTAGACTTGATGTAGGAGAATTTGAGTCCACAGAAGAACTTGCATCACTTGAAAATATGGTCGTTCTAATTTTGATGTGTGTTTTCAAGTTATTCCTTGTTAGTATATATCTCAGTTTTGACAATGTCTAGTAGATAACTTCCAATTGCATACACAATCTATTCATTTAACCCATCCTTTCAGTGGTGGAATTACCTCTCATTTCTCCAGTCCACTTGGCAGCTAGTCATTTATCTCTAGTTTCTAGCTCCTTCGTCCCAATAATTTGTTGATTGAGCCCAAGTTCTTAGTTGGTGATACTCCAAGATTGGGTCTACATATCCTTGTGGCATATTATTCCAATAATTTATTCTTAAAGAACAAATTATTTAGGGCTTGCATTATTGTGTGGTTGAGATGGTGATCTCCTCATTTATAATTCCTTGGAAGACTCAAATACAATTCTTGGAATGCTGACTTCACCATTGGATATTTCCCTTGGTGTTTCTTTCTCCTAGTTAGAAAAATCAGGGCCTTTTCCTTTTATATTTCTAGTTCCCATGGTGGTATTTACAAGATACAAACAATATCGTTGGTAGAACATTAACATATAATGATTGATGTGAATCCTTCCATAGACATTTTTTAACCTATTATTTTTGGTGATGTCTCCATCTCTATTGTGGGTGTCTGCACATTTACTATTGCCTTGCAGGTATTCTTTCTTTCACCATCTAATTACAATGACAGTTACATATGGCTAGGTGGCTTTTGATATTTACCATATACCAAATGCCTACCCTTAGTGTGGCATGGGTATGCATTACCAATAGTTTCCTAATTTCTAATTTCATTTATCCTTAATGTATATTCTTGGGTGATGCTACTCAATCTTGATGGCTAATTCAAGAAATTTCCCATCTCCGGCAGTAGTATTTATAGTTATTGCAATAGTATTCATGTTGGGACAATAATTACTTTGCAACACCATTACTAGCAGGTTGCACCATTTGTGGTAGGGGCAGCTTGGCTATACTAAGCATGTATCTTCCTTACAAAAGCTAACATATGGGTTTGAGAAAAAAGGAGGTGAGGACTGTAGTAGGAAAACAATAAGATATCTTTCTCCTTGGCTGAGGATTGAGAGATGAGAGAATAAAAGGGAAGAAATCAGAGCTTTTCTTCCTTTGGTTGACTGATAAGCCTATTATTGTGTGTGTAAGAGTATGAGAAATGATATAAAGAGGGTTGTAACGTCCCCTATTGCTAGACTATTTACCAAGAAGGCAAGATGTAATCTAAATTTTGATCAATTAAGATTGTACTTTTGAGTTGTGTTGTTTCTATAATCTATTGTTAGTTATTTTATGTGTGTGGATGTAAGGAGTAGGCTGCCATTTGTTTGCCCACTATTCCTTGTCTACATCATGTGGTATCAAAGCAAGTATTGTTCTTGGGAATGTGTTTGAGTGTCCTCCAACAAGGTGAGATTTGGGTAGGTGTAGAAACATCTATGGTTGTGCTAGAAGTGGGTAGGTGGAGTTCTAGGGTACATCCTCCAGTGTCATTGTTGGGTAGAGGATGTGTGAGGGTTTTTGAGAAAACCAGTTATGAGTTGTGAGAGTGAGTGAGTGAAAATGTCTTTAGGAAAGAGGAGAGCAGTATCCTTGATAAGGGCTATAAAGTTTTCATTCATGGAGAGAATAGAAAGAGCTTACGAGAAAAGAAGCTAGAAAATGATAAGAGTATGTATGGAGAGATAGCTGAGATGTTAGGAATCTTGAAGGAGAGTAGAGCTGAGATGAGGAGAGAATAAGAATGGACGAAGGGAGATGCTAAGTCCCTTGATTTATCTGACATTATTTTATTTGTAGATATGGAGGAATGTAAATATAGATAAAAGGAAGTCCTCATGCTAGAGGATAATGTAGAAGAGAAAATTATGGTAGTGATAGAAATTTGCCAAGCACAAGTTGTAGAAGATAAAAGTTTTATTGGAGAAGTTCCTTTTGAGGTAGTAACTAATTTAGAAGTTGAAATGGTGGCTTGTAAGGTCCTATGTTTGATCATGGAGTTGATTAAGAGAATCTCTCGCTTGAAGAGGAGATGCAGAAGATCAAGGAGTTGTTTAGTTTAAGTGAGTCTTGACATGAATATTGTATTACGATAGAGAATAATGAAGGGGAGGAGGAAAATAGATTATTTGAAATCTATTATATGACCGAGAGTCTTGATGTAAAGGATTATTCTTTGGAGGACATGGAAATGTTGGTTAAAGTGGAGCAAGGTGAAGAGAAGTACCTCAATGAGGTACCAAATGCACAGAGTGAAGAGATGTACCTTGAGATTGTTAGGAAAAGGGTGTTGTACACCTTACACAAGAATGAAATATTTTAATTATGTAAAATAAATATTTATTTGTGGTGCATCTAGGAGATGTGTTTAGCCACATTAAATATTTATTTGGGTCCACTTGTAAAGTTGCATGTAACATTAGTTTATTATTTTATGTGTGGGAGACAGAATAAATAATTAATATTTAAAAAACTTAGTACCATAAAATGAAAACTTAGTATCAAGAATTAAATGAGGGGGTCAATGGTTTTGTTCTCTCATGGTTTTCCCAATACCATGCAAGTTGTATTTTTGTGAGCTTGAGTCTATAAAAGCAAGCACATGGTTAGTGGTTTGGGTTGGCTGGTTGAGTGGGCTATCATTGTATTGAGTTGAATCTCTTGTGAGTGCATATGTGAAGCCTATCATGGGATGTGTGGTTACATTCTTAGACACATGGACGATACATTGGAGAAGCTTGATGTCTCAAAAGTATTAATGAGACTCTATAAGTGTATTGTAATGTTTAATTGTTGAATAATACATTGAGTACATTAAGGGTTTTTCCAGGGTATATCTTGTGGCTTGTCTTTTGATCTTTGCATTATGGTTATTCTGTGAGCTTGTATACATCATTTTATTTCATAGGGTTATGTAGGAAATGGTTTGATCAACATGCAATTTCCTAACAAGTGGTATCAAAGCTATATTTATGGTTGAGGGAGGTGTGAGCTCCCTAGTCTTGTTTAACCATTGTTTGAGTAGATTTGGTGCAAAGTTGAATCCATGGAAATGCAGTAAAGATTTGAGACATTTCAAGTAATGAGGGTTTTGTGCAGGTTGTGGTTTTGTAGATTTGGGGTTTGTAGATTTGTGGCGTTTATTTCAGATCTCAGGTTTGAAAAAAGTTTGGCAAAAAGCATTTTCTTGGATGTGCTTCATATGAGGTTTTTATGGAGGAAGTTGCAAAAATGACCTCATGGGACAAAACAAACCTCACCATTGGATTTATGAGGCCGAAGACATGAAGATTGACATAAAATTTGATATATTTTGGCCACCAGGGCCTAAAGAATTTTTTTTAGCCCCCTCCCCTAGTTCAGTCGTATGATCATACGACTGTATGAATTTGCAAAGGTGAAAAAAAATAAAAATAAAAATATGCCTACAATGTTTTATAGTTGGAAGAAAAAAATATTAAAAAGTCTTTGATTAAAAATTATTTTAAAACTATAGAATATATTTTAAAAAAATTAAGAGGGTTGTACAGGGTCTGCATACCCCATACTCCCTATGGTAGCAGTGACAAGGAATGTCAACCCCCAGTTGGTTGGCAGGCCATGTGGCTAGTGGGTCTTAGCCGTCAGTCACAAGCCCTAGTCAAGATCAGCTAGGCCTAAGCCCCTCACAGGCATAAAAGTCAAACTTTAAAAAACATTTAAACACATTTTAATCTGTCATTGGTTTTAAATGGAGATTTTGAACTATTTTAATTTAGTTTGGAATCTGCCACTAGGGACCAACTTGAGAGCCACCTGAGCATCGCCCCTAAGTGCAGCCACCACCTAGTCACCACTCACTGATTTAGTGATGACATCTCGGTTGCTGATTATCAGAGATTATTCTGTTAAACACAATGAATTTAGAATACAACAACATTTTTCAGAATACAAAGATAAATCTGCTAGGATCAGAACCATAACTAATGCCCTGATGCTCCTGCACAATCTAAGGAAGTATGTAAATACAGGTGTCTTTGGGTCTTTTCCTGGGTTTTATTTGCCTTGTGGGGGGTTTGTACATAGTTTGGTAGGGTAGTTGTTTTGTTTATTTTCTTTGCTTTGCTGTCTTGCTTTCTGTTATTTCCTTTTGTGGGTTGGTTGTTTGTATAGTGTTGTTTTGTTGTTTTGTTTGTTTGCTTGTTGAGTTCTATTTTTGGTTAGTCAAGATGAGGCAACTCATCACCCTAAGAAGATAACCAAATTGTTAAGATTCAAGTGATGTGAACAAATTCATATATAGGTTGTAACTCATTTTGAGAAGTACTTGTGATCAGGTTTGTGATATCTTTTCATCAGGGTGCCCTTTCTTAACCAAAGTGATTTATTCACGATGACTCACCTAACAGCCTTGGGTCTATTGAACACACAAGTAAAGATGTTAAGTGAAAAATCTAAAGGGACTCCCTTGCTACCAATGCAATCTCCAACTTGAATCATTACACACTAAGCTTACATGATGATATCATATGAATATAGAAGTGAATATTGAAAAAATAAAGAAATATAATAAAACTAGGCCATCTAAGTAACTCTACCGGGGCTATAGACGCCTGCTGGCAGTGGGGCTCTACTTAGGGGGATTGTATAGATAACCTTGCCAGGGCTATGGATGCCTACTGGCAGCAAGGCTCTATCCAGGTTGGCTATGAGGGATGTTCCCAAACTATGTAGCTTAACATCAGTTACTCATGTTTTCAACTTGCTTTCAAGATGAGGATAATTAATCATTTGCACACACCTGATCCTTTGTGAGCATTGCTACCATGATGAAAACCTTGTCATTCAGAAATATTATAATGTTTATACTTAGAAAGAGTTAGAATATTATGTTAGAATGTGATCACATCACTTGAATCATTGGAATTTGGTTGTTTTATTTGGTGGCAAGTTGTTGTGTGGTTACACAACACACCCCATTTTGACTTGACAAAACGGGGACCCAACTTTTGTTGCTTTGGCGTGTGTTGTTTTTTGCTTCTCGGCGGTTTGGTAAAATGAGTCATGTAGGTGACCTTGCATAAAGGGGTGGATAGGTCACCATGATGAGGTTAGTTTGTCAAAAGTTAGTATTTCATATCATTGACCTCATAGTTGGAAAGTGCATGAAATTCCATACAGGTTTGCCTTTTACATCACCCTGAAATTTGGCCAAATAAGAAAGCTATGGCAAGTCAAAATTCTGGTCAAACCTGATATTCTGAGGGGGGTCATATTTCAAATATTGGTCACCTTATGTTAGACACCCCTGATCCTATTTTATCACCCAATAATCATTTGGTCCACAAACTCCTGACGTTAATTTTATGTGATAACTATATCTGCTAGTCAAAACAACTTCATATATGTTGCGGGGGTCATATTTCAAATATCACCCGATCTTTCAAATGTCACCCTGTCGCAAAATATCACCCCAGTGCCAATATGATGATGACGTCATCTGAACCTGATGAACAAACTAGATCAATATGACATTGACTTCATCATCCTTTTACCTCGCGAAGGTATCCAACTATCCCCCTTTTTAATGACATGACGGTGACGTCATTTTAGTGCAATGTTCAAGCGAAATCACCCTTCCGCTGACGTCACCCCGATCTTTCGAGGGGGAGGTCATTTTACTCACGGGGGTCATATTTCAAACATCCCCTGATCTTAAAATCATGACCCGATATACAAAGTTCGACATGACCGTGACGTCATCTTTCCTCAGGGTGATATTCTTCAAAGTTCTTTCATCGGGGTCATATTTCTTGGACCCCGATTTCCTTCGGTATGACCGTAGCATCATCCTTTCACATTTGTAATGAAGCTCCCCCATGATGATGATGTCATCATCATATCTTGACTTAGTGAAGAGAGTAGTGGTTGAAGTGCATGACCGGTTGGGTCCATCGGGTGCTCTTTTTTCAGGTTTATATGTTAAGTGCCCAGGAATCTACATGCAGGTGGCATAATCGAGAAGGTTATCAAAAGAGATTAAGTACTCATGTGCATGCAGATTCTCGCAGATTCATGACCCGATATATACGTTTACACATTCAGAACATGATTTAATATAAATGTTTATCCTCCTGCTGGTTATTTAAGTGATGATGCTTAACTTCTACAGGTTGACTGCAGGTGCATCGGCCAAAAAGATGAGGTCGATGAGACATTTTCGGCCCGCTCTGACTAAGGATGGTCATGCCGATGATCAGGACGATGTGCGGTCGTGATACAAAAAGGCAGAAAAGTAGGGCAGGTGGATTTCGAATCCATTTCAGAACCCGATGACATGCAGGTGGGGATGTGACAGACCTTTAATGGCGAGGACATCCCAGGCGGCAGGGCGGATCCTGAGAGGTCACAAACACACCAGGAGGGGACAAAGCTTTCAATGCGGAGGAGAATGCAGGTGGAAACATTATTGAGGGAGCGGCGCTCTGTCTGGATGCTGCTCACGATTTGGGCAGGATTTGTTTCCCACCGTCTAATGCCGCGCTTGGGGATGCTGACCGTTGATCAGCTTGAGGGTTTTCTTGGGCAATGTATCAAGAAAAACAAAGATATATATTCAGCCCCTTCACTCTGTAATGGGAAGAGGTCAATCATTCATAAAAAATCTGACCTGTAGTAATTTTGTAGGAGATCGTATTGTTGAGACTAGTGAGGATTGAATTGTTGAAGTATCAAGGTTCTTTCTTCAGATCACTGTATATGTACTTGTTCTTTAGCATATTGAATGGAGGTGAAGCTCCAGATTACATCCTGATTGTAAACTTTACGTAATCTTCATGTTGATTTCTGGATATGTAATGGTGAATCCTGTGTTCAACTAGAAGCGTTTTCATTCTATTGCATGTTGTTGTCAACATTCCCTTGAAGATTTGCACTAGATCATGCAGATTTGTGGAATGTCCTGGTGAAGTATGATTCTAGTTTTCTTCTCTTCATTTTTGTATGGGAACATGTATGTGGATCAGTGATCTCAATCAGGTAATTTTAGGAATCTCACTCTCTAACCCTTTTTTCTCATTTTAATTTCATAGAAATCACTTCCATAACTGCAAATCATGATAAATATTAAGCAGAACAGAGGAATATGCTGACATCTTGTAGATAACTGATCATCATTAGCATATTTTTTGAGCTACATGCATGTACCTTTGAAAATATCAGGCAATTATCAGCCTGTAGACACATCATTTGAAGTACATTGTGTAAGGTAACCTCCCTGTGTAGCATGGTTGCAGAAACAGAATCCACAGATCCACGTAAGGCCCCCAAAATGGAAAACAGCAACACACATCAACCACTGAGTAAAGTCAGTAGATTATGAACTAATCAACGGAGACTTGGGATCATGAATTCTTTGAATTCATCGTATCTTTCAAGATGAGTAAGGGTTGTTGTGTAACTTTTATTCTATGTTTGCTTATGAGTAACATCATGACCAACAAGCTTGTCCATGACACCCAACTAATATAGAAGATCATCCATCACTACATGACATACACATCACTACCAAATCTCCCATTGAATTGTGATATAAGTTATCCATGGCATTGTTATAACCATGCTATAAGTCCCAACAATCAACTATCTGAGCACTCTAATCATCGATCCTCTCATCCCAATTTACAACATACCAATGCACAAATGACCACAAACAAGGTCAAATAACAAAGTATGCATCAAAACTAAATCAATCTCATGGATATAGACAATCTACAACTGATTCATCCCACTACAATTAATGGGTGGCACCAACTAACAAATTGCATAACTCGAAGATCCTAAACAAATGAACATGCAAACTCATCATCACATTAGTCACCTGCAAAGTTCTGAGATAACAAAGAAGATAATATGTAGGCTTCAAGACTCAAACACCAAATCCAATCCAAGATCTGATTTTCCAAACAAGTTCACAAATGAGTAACCATAGTTAAGGAACCAATCAAGCATCCTAGAGATAAGAATAACTTCCTAAAATTGAACCACGCCACCATCTGTAATCATGAATCAATCATCACAACCCAAACATGTTAATTGCATACATGAGCATGTTGTGCCAATGCTCAAATATACCTATATATCCATGACACCATAATCATCATCGTTGTACCTATACCCAACTGCTACTAAATCAAGACTCCTAGTCTCACACGTGTATCAATCATGTCCTCAGTCCAAAAGACAACCTATGTACCTATGTCCACAAAAGTAAACACATGTAAACCTATATCAAGAAGCACCAACTCTAAAATTTTGTTGTACCATCATATTAGCCTCATAAAACATGTACTCCCAAAATTTTGTGCCCAAAAATTCATCCTAATGCTCTCACAATCACACCCTAAATTTCAGGAGCTCCCACAATTGCTCAAACAAGTACAAAACTCTCTCCACACATCCAAATTAAAATCCATCTAATCTACTATGTAGTACACTACAAATCCTCTCCAACGCCTATTCAAAATCTAAAATATGATTATGTATGTGAAAGCTATGACCATTTAATTGTCCCAGAGAAATGCCTAGATTTAGGCACAAAATTTTTATACAAATAGAAAAATATAATGACCAAACCTATACCACTATGTAGTTCTTAGAGAGACCTTTTTGACACCTATAAGAAGGTAAAAATCTGATACCATGGGTGAAAGTTATGCCCCCTATATGAAAAAGCACTTTGAAGGCTAGAAGAGGCCCCTTAGGGGACCTATTTGTACAATCACATGACTTGACATCACACTGACGTCATCACTAAATTAGTGAGTGGTGACTGGGTGGTGGCTGCACTTAGGGGCGATGCTCAGGTGGCTCTCAAGTTGGTCCCTAGTGGCAGATTCCAAACTAAATTAAAATAGTCTAAATTCACTGTGTTTAACAGAATAATCTCTGATAATCAGCAACTGAGGAAGCTCATCATGTTCATGATTAATCCATATGCATGTCTTATCTCCCAAATTTCCATAATCAAAATAGTATTCAACATTATTCACTGTGGAAAGGAAAAATACAACTTGATGTATTTCTGGCTCTGTTGGACATGCTTGTTTATTGACAGCTAGTCCTCCATTTAACCCTGCACTTTTGTTGTCTGGCTCAATGTCAGGTCTCACTTCAAATTAAAGGATGTATGGCTCTTGATGGATTATTTCTTCATCTTTATCCAGCTTTGTTTCTTCATTATGGATGTTCAGTTCATCCTCAAGTTCAGGAAACGTCCCAACGTCCTCTTCAATTCTCTGCACATCAGCATCTAAATGAGTATCTTTATTATCATAACCTAATATACAGAAATTTATCATTTCTAAATCATCTGACTGTAAAGGTGAAACAACTTTTGATTGATAGGAATACTCCCCTGTTTCATTTTTGAAATGATTCTAGACTGATACATGCACAGCAACAACATAATCCTATGTATCCTCAACTTTCATGAATGGTTCATCAAACAACTCACATTTTCCATCCAGTAGAGTATCTAGTTTCATTGCCCTGCAAAATTCTTGCATTTGATCATTCAATTCAAACAAGTCATCTATGGAATTAGGATTTACTTCCTTTTCTATGACTTCATTAGTTGCTATAGTAGGGACTTCATCAGCAACAGTGCTTTGAGAATTGTTCCAGTACCTGTTTACACTTTTTTATCAACTTATCCCTATCAAAACTACTAAATTCAGATCCAAAAACATCATCTTGACAAGCATCTAATAATTCAATATATTTGTTTAGTGTGTCAAGATCAATTTCACATTTATCTTCCCCCTCATCAAACCTTTCTTGCTGATTGTCTGATGATTGAAAAAATGACGTAATTTCCTCTTTACTATTTTCAAAAGGTTCATACCTGCACTCTGCCTCACCCTTATTAGGAAGTAGAGAACTTCTATCAATCTCACCATAAAATGACTTAAGGAAAGATGTTTCTTCATTTTTATCAAAAGTATTAGGGTCAGAATCAAAGATTTCATCCTGACAAGTGGTTTCTTCTCTACAAATTTTGACAGATTTATACCAGCACTCTCTTTTTGAAGGACTCCTATCAATGTCACCGTAAAATGACTCAAGGAAAGATGCTTTTCTATTATCTCCTTCTAGAACTGATTCAGCTATTGTATTTTCTAAACAACTCTTGATCACGGGTGTTGCATCTGCTTGCTGTTCCAGAATTCCTTCATTTTCTTGGTAGACTTCAGCCCTGAACACATCCAAATAAAATATTAGTCCTTGCAAGTATAGATCCAACCTTGTGAGGAAAGTCAGACAATTAATTTCACTGTGTTCCACAGACTGGTGTATCCTGCAACAACTGGATAAACCAAAGTTAGATAAACTGTGAGGATAAAGTTCCTATTCAAAGTTTCCTGGAATAAAGGAATGTCAACTTGACAACTGTCCTCATATGCATCCATCAAAATGAGACCCTATTTCAATTTTTTTTTTTGAAATTTTATGAGATCTAACATATCTCAGAATAAAAATTGAAAGCTTAGAAAATCAAACAAATCTTTGAAGCTTTGAGCTAGATCTTTGCAAAGATGCAACCAAAACCCCTCAGATAAGAGATACTTGCAGACATTCAACCTCATATAATGACATATCCATGCAACATTTGTAGAAATCTACAGCTTCCTTGTTCAGGCCCTCCTTCTAGCGCCAGTTTATGTTGGTCATGATGTTACTCATAAGCAAACATAGAATAAAAGTTACACAACAAACCTTACTCATCTTGAAAGATACGATGAATTCAAAGAATTCATGATCCCAAGTCTCTGTTGATTAGTTCAAAATCTACTGACTTTACTCAGTGGTTGATGTGTGTTGCTGTTTTCCATTTTGGGGGCCTTACATGGATCTGTGGATTCTATTTCTGTAACCATGCTACACAGGGAGGTTACCTTACACAGTATACTTCTTCAAATGATGTGTCTACAAGCTGATATTTGCATGATATTTTCAAAGGTACATGCATGTAGCTCAAAAAATATGCTAATGATGTTTAGTTATCTACAAGATGTCAGCATATTCCTTTGTTCTACTTAATATTTATCATGATTTGCAGTTATGGAAGTGATTTCTATGAAATTAAAATGAGAAAAAAGGGTTAGAGAGTGAGATTCCTAAAATTACCTGACTGAGATCACTGATCCACATACATGTTCCCATACAAAAATGAAGAGAAGAAAACTAGAATCATACTTCACCAGGACATTCCACAAATCTGCATGATCCAGTGCAAATCTTTAAGGGAATGTTGACAACAACATGCAATAGAATGAAAACACTTCTAGTTGAACACATGATTCACCATTACATATCTAGAAATCAACATGAAGATTACGTAAAGTTTACAATCAGGATGTAATCTGGAGCTTCACCTCCATTCAATATGCTAAAGAACAAGTACATATATAGTGATCTAAAGAAAGAACCTTGATGCTTCAACAATTCAATCCTCACTAGTCTCAGCAATCCAATCTCCTACAAAATTACTACAGGTCAGAGTTTTTATGAATGATTGACCTCTTTCCCTTACAGAGTGAAGGGGCTAAATATATATCTCTATTTTTCTCAATACAGTGCCCAAGAAAACCCTCAAGCTGATCAACGGTCAGCATCCCCAAGCGCAACATCAGACGGTGGGAAACAAATCCCGCCCAAATCTTGAGCAACATCCAGATAGAGCGCCACTCCCTCAATAATGTTTCCACTTGTATTCTCCTCCGCATTGAAAGCTTTGTCCCCTCCTGGTGTGTTTGTGACCTCTCGAGATCCGGCCCGCCACCTGGGATGTCCTCACCATTAAAGCTCCGTCACATCCCCACCTGCATGACATCAGGTTCTGAAATGGATTCAAAATCCACCTGCCCTGCTTTTCTACCTTTTTGTATCATGACTGCACATCGTCTTGATCATCGGCATGACCATCCTTAGTCGGAGCGGGCTGAAAATGTCTCATCGACCTCATCTTTCTGGCCGATGCACCTGCGGTCAACATGCAGAAGTTAAGCATCATCACTTAAATAACCAGCAGGAGGATAAACATTTATATTAAATCATGCTTTGAATGTGCAAACGTATATATCGGGTCAGGAATCTGTGAGAATCTGCATGCACACGAGTACTTAATCCCTTATGATAACCTTCTCAATTCTGCCACCTGCATGTAGATTCCCAGGCACTTAACATATAAACCTGAAAAAAGAGCACCTGATGGACCCAACCGGTCATGCACTTCAACCACTACTCTCTTCACTAAGTTAGGATATGATGATGATGTCATCATCATGGGGGAGCTTCGTTACAAATGTGAAAGGATGACGCTATGGTCATACTGAAGGAAATCGGGGTCCAAGAAATATGACCCCGATGAAAGAACTTTAAAGAATATCACCCTAAGGAAAGATGATGTCACAGTCATGTCGAGCTTTGTATATTGGGTCATGATTTTAAGATCAGGGGATGTTTGAAATATGACCCTCGTGAGTAAAATGACCTCCCCCTCGAAAGATCAGGGTGACGTCAGTGGAAGGGTGATTTTGCTTGAACATTGCACTAAAATGACGTCACCGTCATGTCATTAAAAAGGGGGATCGTTGGATACATACCTCTGCGAGGTAAAAGGATGATGACGTCAGCATCATATTGATCTCATTTGTTCATCGGGTTCCAATGACGTCATCATCATATTGGCACTGGGGTGACATTTTGCGACAGGGTGACATTTGAAAGATCGGGTGATATTCAAAATATGACCCCCGCATCATATATGAAGTTGTTTTGACTGGCAGATACAGTTATCACATAAAATTGACGTCTAGAGTTTACGGACCAAATGATTATCAGGTGATAAAATAGGATTGGGGGTGATCTAACATAGGGTGACCGATATTTGAAATATGACCCCCCTTAGAATATCAAGTTTGACCAGAATTTTGACTTGCCATAACTTTCTTATTTGGTTGAATTTCAGGGTGATGTAAAAGGCAAACCTGCATGGAATTTCATGCACTTTCCAACTATGAGGTTAATGATATGAAATATCAACTTTTGACAAACTAACCTCATCATGGTGACCTATCCACCCCTTTATGCAGGGTCACCTGCATGACTCATTTTACCAAACTGCCGAGAAGCAGAAAACAACACACGCCAAAGCAACAAAAGTTGGGTCCCTGTTTTGTTAAGTCAAAATGGGGCGTGTTGTGTAACCACACAACAACTTACCACCAAAGAAAATAACCAAATTCTAATGATTTAAGTGATGTGATCACATTATAACATAATATTCTAACTCTTTCTAAGTATAAGCATTATAATCTTTCTGAATGACAAGGTTTTGAT
The DNA here is from genome assembly GCA_027924645.1 of Cunninghamia lanceolata. NCBI lineage: Eukaryota > Viridiplantae > Streptophyta > Pinopsida > Cupressales > Cupressaceae > Cunninghamia > Cunninghamia lanceolata. The sequence goes on along the minus strand of BSBN01001917.1, from coordinate 124,057 downwards.
CATGGCAACAATGCTAACAAAGGATTAGGTGTGTGCAAATGATTAATTATCCTCATCTTGAAAGAAAGTTAAAAACACGAGTAATTGATGTTAAGCTACATAGTTTGGGAACATCCCTCATAGCCAACCTGGATAGAGCCTTGCTGCCAGCATACCTCCATAGCCCCGACAAGGTTATCTATACAATCCCCCTAAGTAGAGCCCTATTGCCAGCAGGCGTCTATAGCCCCGATAGATTTACTTAGATGGCCTGGTTTGATTACATTTCTTTATTTTTTCAATATTCACTTCTTTATTCATATGATATCATCATGTAAGCCTAGTGTGCAATGATTCAGGTTGGAGGTTTCATTGGTAGCAAGGGAGTCCCTTTAGATTTTTCACTTAACATCTATACTTGTGTTTTCAACAGACCCAAGGCTGTTAGGTGAGTCATCGTGAATAAATCACTTTGGTTAAGAAAGGGCACCCTGATGAAAAGATATCACAGACCTGATCACAAGTACTTCTCAAAATGAGTTACAACCTATATATGAATTTGTTCTCATCACTTGAATCTTAACAATTTGGTTATCTTCTTAGGGTGATGAGTTGCCTCATCTTGACTAACCAAAAATAGAACTCAACAAGCAAACAAACAAAACAATAAAACAACACTATACAAACAACCAACCCACAAAAGGAAACAACAGAAAGCAAGACAACAAAGCAAAGAAAAGAAACAAAACAACTACCCTACCAAACTATGTACAAACCCCCCACAAGGCAAATAAAACCCAGGAAAAGACCCAAAGACACCTGTAGTTACATACTTCCTTAGATTGGGCAGGAGCATAAGGGCATTAGTCATGGTTTTGATCCTAGCAGATTCATCTTTGTATTCTAAAAAATGTTGTTGTATTCTAAATTCATTGTGTTTAACAGAATAATCTTTGATAATCAGCAACTGAGGAAGCTCATCATGTTCATGATTAATCCATATGCATGTCTTATCTCCCAAATTTCCATAATCAAAATAGTATTCAGCATTATTCACTGTGGAAAGGAAAAATACAACCTGATGTATTTCTGGCTCTGTTGGACATGCTTGTTTATTGACAGCTAGTCCTCCATTTAACCCTGCACTTTTGTTGTCTAGCTCAATGTCAGGTCTCACTTCAAATTGAAGGATGTATGGCTCTTGATGGATTATTTCTTCATCTTTATCCAGCTTTGTTTCTTCATTCTAGATGTTCAGTTCATCCTCAAGTTCAGGAAACGTCCCAACATCCTCTTCAATTCTCTGCACATCAGCATCTAAATGAGTATCTTTATTATTATAACCTGATGTACAAAAATTTATCATTTCTAAATCATCTGACTGTAAAGGTGAAACAACTTTTGATTGATAGGAATACTCCCCTGTTTCATTTTTGAAATGATTCTAGACTGATACTTGATCATGCACAGCAACAACATAATCCTCTGTATCCTCAACTTTCATGAATGGTTCATCAAACAACTCACATTTTCCATCCAGTAGAGTATTTGGTTACATTGCCCTGCAACAGTCTTGCATTTGATCATTCAATTCAAAGAAGTCATCTATGGAATTAGGATTTATTTCCTTTTCTGTGACTTCATTAGTATTGTTGGCAAGAGACACTATATGGACTCATGATTGTTGTCATTGATGGAAACAAAGTTCATCCCACACATCCACAGGACAATGTGTGTCTATACCGGAAGTCAGAGTGAAGAATGTTGTGGTCTGGTAAACAAGAATAGAGCATGTGGTGAGGGCCGACAGTCAGGTCCAGATCTCTCAGAGGAAGTATCTTGGTGAAATATGGATTTGGAGAAGTCAAGAGGACTACCTTGAGTGATAGATTCCAAGGATTTAGCCTTCGGTGATAGATGAGGAAAAAGATATGAATACTTGAGTATCGGGTTCCTGATTGGCAGTATGGACAAAGGAAGAACTGACTGGCAGAACATCAGACATTATTCTGGATGTGTTACTGATGATGGTAAAGGTTATGAAGGCATAAATTATTATTGGCCGACATGATTGATGACTTCTACAAGTATATCCTTGATCTGCATTACTTGGTAAGCAAAGATTCAGCTGATAGATCAGAGTTTGTGGAAAATATTGACTATTCCGGGTGCCGACTAGAAAGGTGATGAAATCACTTATGCGCATATATATATATATATAAGATGGATTTAGTTGTGAGGGGTGTTGTGATTGTTGGTGATGTGTGAAGAAAAGTAGTAGAGCCGAATAAAAGTAGAAAGGAAGGTCCAGTATGTGAAAGGAGAGTAGCACAAAAGAAGAGGAAAGATGAAGTGCAACAGATCAGTCTACAGAGCCTAACCGGAACTGAACTCCAGCATATGTTGATGCTCCTTATTAGTTCAAGTATTGTATTACACTCTTTATAAATTGTAGACAGTGTGTCTCTTGTAGGCAGTGTGCCTCTTGTGAGAGTGTGCTCGGGCAGTGAGCCCTAATTGGCAAGTGCCATTTTATATTTCCATTCTTCTAACAGAGAAAACAATCTTGGGTTAATCACCCCATGGTTTTTCCCTTAATAGGGTTTCCATGTCAAAAATATTGTGTCATGTGTATCTCCATTTCATGGTTATGTTTGCTTATTTGAATTAATGTTACATTGATTATTAAGAAAGTTTAGAAAGCAGAAATAATTAAGATAACTGATTCACCCCCCCTCTCAGTTATCAACAATTGGTATCAGAGCCAAGTTCCTCCTAACAGAGTCTAATAGCTTGAGGAAGATCTGGGAATTCAAATGGATGTATATGGTTTAAGGGAGCAACTTAAGACTGCCCTTGATGATCTTGAGCAGTCAAACTCTGAAGTAAATGAATTAAAGGAAAGACTCAAACAAGCTGATGATTTCATGAGAGAACTAAAAGACAAATTAAGTCTCTCTATGAAAAAGAGAAAGGAGCTACTTCAGCAATTGGCAAGTCAAGGTGAAGCAAATGATGCAAATGAAGATCTGAAGGAGAAAACCAAGTTATGTGAAAAGTTATCAAAAGAAATCATTATGGTAAGACATGAAATGGAATCAGGAGTTATGAAGTTTACCCAAGAGGTTGAAGAGAAAAGAAAAACTGAATATAATCTAAGACAATCTCTCAAGGAGAAATCATAAGATTGCCACAAGATGGATAGAATTATCAGACATCTTGAATCTGATCTTGAAGATGCTAAAGATAATGAAGAAAAACTTGAGGATCAAATTGTCTCTCTCAAAAGGGATCTTCAAACATCAAATGAATATAAAGAGAAATTCAAGATAAGTTTTGCTCAATTTGAAGTTCTTCTTGTAAGTCAAAAGAGGGTAGATGACAAGTGTGGTTTGGGATATGAGAAAGGAGAAAGCTCTGGATCCGGTCAGAAGATTTTTTCAAAAAATCCAAGGAACATGCCTAGAAGACCTTCGGTAAGGCAGCCTAATGCTCAAAGATATCCATCCTTCAATGGATACTGCCACAACTGCAATAACTTTGGTCATAAAGCTAATCAGTGCAGAAAGAGAATGAATCAGACTAATTCATCCTTCTCCGGACAGTGTTTCAACTGCAAAAGGTATGGTCACAAATCTTATGAATGCAGAAATATGCAAATGAACAAAACATTCAATGGTAGATGCTTTGCATGCAATAGAATAGGTCATATGGCTAATCAATGCAGATCAAGAGGATATCAATCAAATATGCAAAGAAATGTTGTTTGCCAAATTTGCAATAGATCTAGTCATATTGCAAAATTCTATAGAAGCAAGAATCAAGACAAAAGAGGTCCGGTACATCATAATCAAAATCAAGATAAGGGAAAACGAAAAGTGAATGCAGATGAAGTTCAAAGTGAGATGAACAAGATTTGGGTGGAGAAAAGTACAGATAATATAGGGGATGGGTCCGCACCAGACTCTAGTGCTGATATTCCTTCCGGAAACTAAAAAGTGAGCTCTGGCTCAGGGGGAGACACAAAGAAAACCTTGTTCCCCCAGCCAGTCAATTGGTGCCAGAACTGGCACAAGAAGAGTTGCGGATTGAAGGGTTCATAAGAGAAACATCTAAATAAACTATGGTTAAGATTTGGAAGATTCGCAAGATGTTTAAGATCAAGATTGATTCGGTTCTTCAAGTCATCCAAATAAGGCAAACCGGAATGACTTAGGTCGAGCATTTATTGCAACTTGACATTAGGGTTTACGGAGCAATATAAGGGTTTTCTCATTAAACATTTGTTCATTCTGCATTCATGAAGAAACGAAAAGTGAAGCTCTGCAACAAAATTCCTCAAGCTCATCAAAAATCACTTGCAGAAGATAATTCATCCAGAAATCGATCTGGCTAACTCTGTGAAACTGAAAGGCGCAAAAGGTATTCTCCATTATCAAATATCTCTCTATAAAACCTTGAATGATGGGTGCTCCAAATATTGTGAAAATCTCTGATAGGCCTCACCCCAAATTTAAGAAACATCCATACAAATCTTTGGAAGTAGATCCCCTAGGAGCATTTTCCAGTGTTCCGCATGGTGTGTTGCATACAGAGACATTAGGGTTTACATACACGTGAATATTGAAGAATTTGGGGAATCAAAGTTAATGGTTATCTATCACAAGCAGTTAATAGATGATTCTTTTGAGATCAGACCTTAGTATAAAGCCATCTGGGATAAGCATTTTGCACTCTGCATTCATTTCCCCTGTTTTGAAGAAGATGAATGGGTTTGGTATGTGTTGAGTAGAGTGCATGACAATTTCTGATGGTTGAATAGACTATTTAAAATCACCAAAGATGCAATTAGGGCAGTAACCAGTCTGCACTCATCTGGTGGAATACTTGTTCTCAAATCTGTCAAGAATTAGATAGTAAGTGATGCAACCAGATCAAAATTTGACAAGAGAGCTATGACAATTGAAGACATCACTGAACTGGATGTCAAATTTGCATCCATAATAATTGGTTACAAGATTTATCACTCCAGTAGGGAAAATTCAGTACCGGGAACTGCAGTTTACACAGCCTATCAAATGTGAAAAGAAAATACTGACTATGATCTGTGTGAACTTCTTCTAAGCCAACTTTTGGAAAATCTACAAAAGATTAAGAAGGACAAGAAGAACTCCTTCAAGTATGGTGGCTCGATACTCTGCCTATTCTTTTATTACATGAATGAGCTTCCCGGATCCAATGGCTGGGTATGACAGAATGACAGACCGGTTGCCATCCAAATCAGAGACTATTTGCATGGGTTTGGGGATGCTAAAGCAAGAAATACAGCCTTGTGGGGATATTTCAAGAATTTTTAGAACATAATGCAAGCAAGAGAGAGAATTCCCCAATCTCTTGTTGATAAATACAAAGACATAGTATGCTTTATGGTAGAGACTGATCAGTGCCTAATAGAGGCAGTAGAACCAAGAACTATATGGATGATGCCTATGGGGTATGAAGTTGATGAACAAATTGTGGAGCTGCATGTTCAACACATGTTAAGTCAGCCAAAAGATCCCAAGGCAGAAAGGTTTGAACCTTTGAGGAGCTAAGTGTAAAGATTCATGTGGAACTCAGACAACCAGAGATTAAGAGCAAGGTAAGAAAAGAAGTTGAAGATGTTGCAAAAGGCTTTGGCATATCAAAGGAGGCACTTGATGCCAACAGGGAAAAGATGGAAAGGGCTGAGGAAGAGAAGAAAAAGGTAGAGAAGAAAAGTGAGGAAAGTGTTCCGGTAAAATCTTCCACCCGAACCAGATCATCAAAGAGATCTACACCTACCACTACCAAAAGCTCAAGGCCATCAAAACTGGAAGCAAAATTATCCGGCAAAGGAGAGAAAAGAACAAAGACAAAAGCCACAAGGGCTTATGCCAGTCAAAGGGATGAAGAGGAGACTAAATCTGATGAAGAAATCAGGAAAGTGAAAAAGAAGAAGAAATTATCTGGTGAACCCTCTACCGATCAAAGAGAAGAAGAGAAGGAAGAGGAATTTGTAGAAAAGCCCACTCTGTCCTTAGATAATGTCATCAAATCAGTCACTGTGGATGGAAACCTTCAGCCAATGGCTGAATTCTATGATGATTACAATGAAGCAGACCAAAAGATCTTGCAGAAAGCAGCAGTTAAGTATCTGAACATATATAATAAGGCTTTTATTGAAATTATATCCCTTATTCCCAAAAGCCTAGAAAAAGAGTTAGAAATAAGAAAGAATACTGCCATGGCAAAAGATCTTGAGATCCGGGAACAGATAGCCATTCAGCTATATCCTTCAATCGATTCAAAGCAAATGAACATGATCTTCAAGGATTGCAAGGATGAATTTCAGAGCAAAGCTAGAATGAATCAGCTCATGCTTGGTGAGACTGACAAGATAGCCAAGGAAACAAAAGAGATCCTCAGGAAGGCCTTCAAAAGATTCAATCTTCCTATTATAGAGGACTTGGGTGTTGATCCCTCGGTCACAGGTGTTGAAAAAGAATCCACTGAGCAAGTCATGGACACCGGTGCAGAAAAGGAAAAGGACTTGGAATCTTCTACTCCAGAAGAGGTGGCTCATGAACAAACAAATATCTCTCCTCTAGTTTCCCCTACAGTCTCCGGATCTAAAGGAGAAGAAATAATACAGGAGAAAGAAGCAGAGGTGAAGGAAAAAGAAGATGACAGTACCAAGGTTGTAGAAGGAGAGAAGACTTCAACAGAGAAGACCACAAATGCTAGTGGTAAGAATGTAGAAGGAGAGAAAGCTCCAAGAGACAGCTCTAAGAATGCAAAAGAGAAGAAAAATCTGTCTCCGACAAGAGACACTGCAAAAACTATCCAAGAATTCTTGAACAAAGAAACAATGGAGATTGATGAACCGGAGCTTCTACAAGGACCATTTAATTTTGATTCTCTTTCTCTAGTACAAACAATGAAGATAGCTTCATTTGCTAATGCAAAGGTTAAAGAAAAACTCCTGAAGTCTCACATGGAAGACTGTGAGTTGATAGAAGCTGCTTCCAGAGTGCTAGAAAAGATTATGCCATCGTTTCAAAAGGATCCCACAACCTCCTCATTCGGTAATCTCAAAACTCTAGTCAATAGTGTTAGCACACATTTTGATTCCCTAGAGAAGTCAGTAGAAGATAAGGTCCGGAAGGAATTTCTTGCAAAAAGATTATTAGAGGTACAAGGGTTGATAATTAATGATAGACAAAATATGAATATTGGGATAAAGAGCTTAGAAAATGCTCTTAAAGATGGCAGAGAAATATATAAATTTTGTTTATCATGGTCCAAAGCAACATTGGACATTGAGAAGAAAGTAAAAGAACAGGAGGACAAACTAACAAATCTATCAAAGAATTTTGATCCTCTCTCATCCTCCATAATAAATCAAGAATGTCAGACTATTGCAGTCTTGAATGAAATCAAGAAGCTGGAGAAGGAAAAGAAAAATAGAATAAGCAGGTTGGGTGCACTCAGAGGGATAATTATCCCCAAGTTAGAGGCCATGCATGAGGCCATAAAAGAAGCCCAGATCACAGCCCAGACCAGTGATCCGACAGATCTAAAAAGGGTAGATGCGTTTGCATTCCTGTTAAGCGGTCATATATTAATTTTGGATAGAATGAAGCAAAGTTGGGCAATAGAATTTGTCCAATTGAAGACAACTTTTGTAGACATTCTTCAGTATATGTAAGTATGCCATATGTATATACTTATGTGGACAAGTATAGTTGAAATTTTGAAAATTTTGGTGTGCGGACCCAACCCTTTGCCATTGATGTCAAAGGGGGAGTGATGAGCAGAGAAAAATGTTGTAGCCAGCTAAGGGGGAGCTCCGGAAAATGTATATAAAAATAGAGCATTAGCCAAGGGGGAGCATAGTGTAAACACTTAGTCATTTTTTACTAAGTGTTGCCATCAATGCCAAAGGGAGAGATTGTTGGCAAGAGACACTATATGGACTCATGATTGTTGTCATTGATGGCAACAAAGTTCATCCCACACATCCGCAGGACATGGTGTGTCTATACCGGAAGTCAGAGTGAAGAATGTTGTGGTCCGGTAAATAAGAACAGAGCATGTGGTGAGGGCCGACAGTCAGGTCTGGATCTCTCAGAGGAAGTATCTTGGTGAAGTACGGATTTGGGGAAGTTAAGAGGACTACCTTGAGTGATAGATTCCAAGGATTTAGCCTCCGGTGATAGATGAGGAAAAAGATATGAATACTTGAGTATCGGGTTCCTAATTGGCAGTATGGACAGAGGAAGAACTGACTGGTAGAACATCAGACATTATTCCGGATGTGTTACTGATGATGGTAAAGGTTATGAAGGCATAAATTATGATTGGTCGACATGATTGATGACTTCTACAAGTATATCCTTGATCCACATTACTTGGTAAGCAAGGATTCAGCCGACAGATCAGAGTTTGTGGAAAATATTGACTATTCCGGGTGCTGACTAGAAAGGTGATGAAATCAATTATGCGCATATATATATAAGATGGATTTAGTTGTGAGGGGTGTTGTGATTGTTGGTGATGTGTGAAGAAAAACAGTAGAGCCGAATAAAAGTAGAAAGGAAGGTCCAGTATGTGAAAGGAGAGTAGCACAAAAGAAGAGGAAAGATGAAGTGCAGCAGATCAGTATACAGAGCCTAACCGGAACTGAACTCTAGCATATGTTGATGCTCCTTATCAGTTCAAGTATTGTATTACACTCTTTATAAATTGTAGATAGTGTGTCTCTTGTAGGCAATGTGCCTCTTGTGAGCAGTGTGCTCGGGCAGTGAGCCCTAATTGGCAAGTGCCATTTTGTATTTCCATTCTTCTAACAGAGAATACAATCTTGGGTTAATCACCCCGTGGTTTTTCCCTTAACAGGGTTTCCATGTCAAAAATATTGTGTCATGTGTATCTCCATTTCATGGTTATGTTTGCTTATTTGAATTAATGTTGCATTGATTATTAAGAAAGTTCAGAAAGTAGAAATAATTAGGATAACTGATTCACCCCCCTCTCAGTTATCAACATTCATTAGTTGCTATAGTAGGGACTTCATCAGCAACAATGCCTTTAAATTGTTCCAGTACCTATTTACACTTTTTTATCAACTTATCCCTATCAAAACTGCTAAATTCAGATCAAGAAAAATCATCTTGACAAGCATCTAATAATTCAATATATTTGTTTAGTGTGTCAAGATCAATTTCACATTTATCTTCCCCCTCATCAAACCTTTCTTGCTGATTGTCTGATGACTGAAAAAAGGGCGTAATTTCCTCTTTACTATTTTCAAAAGGTTCATACCTGCACTCTGCCTCACCCTTATTAGGAAGTAGAGAACTTCTATCAATCTCACCATCAAATGAATTAAGGAAAGATGTTTCTTCATTTTTATCAAAAGTATTAGGGTTAGAATCAAAGACTTCATCCTGACAAGTGGTTTCTTCTCTACAAATTTTGACAGATTTATACCAGCACTCTCCTTTTGAAGGACTCCTATCAATGTCATTGTAAAATGACTCAAGGAAAGATGCTTTTCTATTATCTCCTTCTAGAACTGATTCAGCTATTGTATTTTCTAAACAACTCTTGATCATGGGTGTTGCATCTGCTTGCTATTCCAAAATTCCTTCATTTTCTTGGGCACATCCAAATAAAATATTAGTCCTCTCAAGTATAGATCCAACCTTGTGAGGAAAGTCAGACAATTAATTTCACTGTGTTCCACAGACTGGTGTATCCTGTAACAACTAGATAAACCAAAGTTATATAAACTGTGAGGATAAAGTTGCCTATTCAAAGTTTCCTAAAATAAAGGAATGTCAACTTGACAACTGTCGTCATATGCATCCATCAAAATAAGACCCTATTTTCAAAATTTTTTTTTGAAATTTTATGAGATCTAACATATCTCAGAATAAAACTTGAAATCTCAGAAAATCAAACAAATCTTTGAAGCTTTGAGCTAGATCTTTGCAAAGATGCAACTAAAAACCCTCAGATAAGAGATACTTGTAGACATTCAACCTCATATAATGACATATCCATGCAACATTTGCAGAAATCTATAGCTTCCTTGTTCAGGCCCTCCTTCTAGCGCCAGTTTATGTTGGTCATGATGTTACTCATAATCAAACATAGAATAAAAGTTACACAACAACCCTTACTCATCTTGGAAGATACGATGAATTCAAAGAATTCATGATCCCAAGTCTCCGTTGATTAGTTCATAATCTACTGACTTTACTCAGTGGTTGATGTGTGTTGCTGTTGTCCATTTTGGGGGCCTTACGTGGATCTGTGGATTCTGTTTCTACAACCATGCTACACAGGGAGGTTACCTTACACAGTATACTTCTTCAAATGATGTGTCTACAGGCTGATATTTGCATGATATTTTCAAAGGTACATGCATGTAGCTTAAAAAATATGGTAATGATGTTTAGTTATCTTCGAGATGTCAGCATATTCCTTTATTCTGCTTAATATTTATCATGATTTGCAGTTATGGAAGTGATTTATATGAAATTAAAATGAGAAAAAAGGGTTAGAGAGTGAGATTCCTAAAATTACCTGACTGAGATCACTGATCCACATACATGTTCCCATACAAAAATGAAGATAAGAAAACTAGAATCATACTTCACCAGGACATTCCACAAATCCGCATGATCCAGTGCAAATCTTCAAGGGAATGTTGACAACAACATGCAATAGAATAAAAACGCTTCTAGTTGAACACGGGATTCACCATTACATATCCAGAAATCAACATGAAGATTATGTAAAGTTTACAATCAGGATGTAATCTAGAGCTCCACCTCCATTCAGTATGCTAAAGAACAGGTACATATACAGTGATCTGAAGAAAGAACCTTAATGCTTCAACAATTCAATCCTCACTAGTCTCAACAATCCAATCTCCTAAAAAATTACTATAGGTCAGATTTTTTATGAATGATTGACCTCTTCCCCTTACAGAGTGAAGGGGCTAAATATATATCTCTATTTTTCTCGATACAGTGCCCAAGAAAACCCTCAAGCTGGTCAACGGTCAGCATCCCCAAGTGCAGCATCAAATGGTGGGAAACAAATCCTGCCCAAATCTCAAGTATCATCTAGACAGAGCGCTGCTCCCTCAATAATGTTTCCACCTGCATTCTCCTCTGCATTGAAAGATTTGTCCCCTCCTGGTGTGTTTGCGACCTCTCGGGATTCGGCCTACCACCTGGGATGTCCTCGCCATTAAAGCTCCATCACATCCCCACCTGCATGTCATCAGGTTTTGAAATGGATTCAAAATCCACCTGCCCTACTTTTCTGCCTTTTTGTATCGCGACCGCACATCGTCCTGATCGTCGGCATGACCATCCTTAGTCAGAGTGGGCCGAAAATGTCTCATCGACCTCATCTTTTTGGCCAATGCACCTGCAGTCAACATGCAGAAGTTAAGCATCATCACTTAAATAACCAGTAGGAGGATAAACATTTATATTAAATCATGCTTTGAATGTGCAAATGTATATATCGAGTCATGAATCTGCGAGAATCCGCATGCACACGAGTACTTAATCCCTTTTGATAACCTTCTCGATTCTACCACCTGTATGTAGATTCCCAGGCACTTAACATATAAACCTGAAAAAAGAGCACCTGATGGACCCAACCGGTCATGCACTTCAACCACTACTCTCTTCACTAAGTCAGGATATGATGATGATGTCATCATCATGGGGGAGCTTCGTTACAAATGTGAAAGGATGATGCTACGGTCATACCGAAGGAAATCAGGGTCCAAGAAATATGACCCTGATTAAAGAACTTTGAAGAATATCACCTTGAGGAAAGATGACGTCAGGGTCATGTCGAGCTTTGTATATCGGGTCATGATTTTAAGATCAGGGGATGTTCAAAATATGACCCCCGCCAGTAAAATGACCTTCCCTTTGAAAGATCGGGTGATGTCAGTGGAAGGGTGATTTCGCTTGAACATTGCACTAAAATGATGTCATCGTCATGTCATTAAAAAGGGGGATCGTTGGATACATACCTCCGCGAGGTAAAAGGATGATGACGTCAGTGTATATTGATCTTGTTGTTCATTAGGTTCAGATGATGTCATCATCATATTGGCATTGGGGTGATATTTTGCGACAGGGTGACATTTGAAAGATCGGGTGATATTCAAAATATGACCCTCGCAACATATATGAAGTTGTTTGGACTGGCAGATACAGTTATCACATAAAATTGACTTCTAGAGTTTGCGGACCAAATGATTATTGGGTGATAAAATAAGATCGGGGGTGATCTAACATAAGGTGACCGATATTTAAAATATGACCCCCCCAGAATATCAGGTTTGACCAGAATTTTGACTTGCCATAACTTTCTTATTTGGCCGAATTTTAGGGTGCTGTAAAAGGCAAACCTGCATGGAATTTCATGCACTTTCCAACTATGAGGTCAATGATATGAAATACTAACTTTTGACAAACTGACCTCATCATGGTGACCTATCCACCCCTTTATGCAGGGTCACCTGCATGACTCATTTTACCAAACTGCCGAGAAGCAGAAAACAACACACGCTAAGGCAGCAAAAGTTGGGTCCCCATTTGTCAAGTCAAAATGGGGCGTGTTGTGTAACCACACAACAAAGCTCTTTGATTATGATTCTTATATGCAGTGACAGTGCCTCGACATCTTGAATTCTATTTTCAAGAGATGGTTATCTTTATGTGATTGGAGATGTTGATCCTTGGTTTAGAGTATGTTTGGTATTGTGTCTTGGTTTCCTTTGGATACTAGTTTGAGTTTTGGCATGATATAGGTTCTCTTGAGAACAATATATGTTCATTGGAGAATGTTTTCTCTTAGGAGGAGATGTTAGATCATGATTTCATGTTGTGTTTCTGATTCTACAGTTGGAGCTTTGACAATGGTCTAGATGGTTCTCTTTGTATTGAGTACATTGGTCATGTGCTTGGGAGCTTCATGATAGTGTGGTGTTGTATTTGGAGCTTAGCATGGGTTGATCAGTTGGAGGTGTTCATGGATACTTGGAGACTTGGGTGAGATTGGAGTTCTCTTGGAATTATAGACATTTATTGAGACGGTTACTCTTTGGAGGTTTTAGTAGGAATACTGAGGAGCCTTTTACTTGGATATGTACACAAGTTCACGAATCTTAGAGGAGATTGTTCTTGGAGAGAATCATTGTGACTTGGTGTATCCTAGAGGAGAATTCTCATTCCCCACTCACTTGGGTGAGGTTGGAGTTCTCTTGGAATTAGAGACATTTGTTGAGACGATTACTCTTTGGAGGTTTTAGTAGGAATATTGAGGAGCCTTTTACTTGGACATGTACATGAGTTCATGAACCTTAGAGGAGATTGTTCTTGGAGAGAGTCACTTGTGACTTGGTGTAACTCAGAGGAGAATTCTCATTCCCCACTCTTGGTCTAGTCAGGGGATAATTGTCTGAGAGGTATTGCCTAGCTTTTTCAGATGCATTTTATTTTATTCTTATCTTCTCATGGATATGGATCTTGAGCTATGATTTTTAGTTTTGGAGGGTTCATTTGAGGGGTGTTTGGCATGGTTATCTCCTTGTACATATGAGTTTGATTTATGATGTCATTTATGAGGATTTAGGAGATGTTTATTGGGCTTATTCCTAGTTATGGAATGAATATTTTTGTTTAATCTTCATTGGTTAGAGAGGCTTACATTCATGTTTGTTATTACATGATACATATATTTTGTTTGATCCATGAGATTGAATGGTTGGGTGCTATTAAGGCTTTTCGTTTGGGGTTGTAAAGGATACCATACTTGACACAACTTAGAACCTTGAGGTGTTGGTAGAAGGACAAGGCATGATATGATTTGCAATTTTCTCTCTTTGTTCTATGGCTACTTCTTGGAGGTTCATGTTCATATGGTAGATTTAGGAGAGTTATGGGAACATGTTGTGAGGGAGTATATAGATATTTGTGTTGCATATGTGGATCATTGTGATTGTTCTTTGTTACTACAGAGTTTTGATCATTAGCCATACCTTGTTTATGAGTGTTGATTGGTAGACTTGGTATGCCTTGATCCATTTTTAGATTTGACACTACCCATGTAGTGGGAGTTCCTAGATATGTATGCTCTTCATTGACAGGGTTTATACAGGAAGCTTGTGATTGCAATTTATGGGTTTGATATATTGTTGGTATGAGTTTACTAACGTTGTTGATAACTAGGAGGTATCGATGGTTAGATGCATTAGCATTTGTTGTGGGTTCTATTTCTAGTTATGTGGGTTTTCACCTTTGGTAGTAGCTTGGAGCCTTTGTTATCACTTGGATTTGGTGCTTGTGTTCTTTGGATTGGTGCATCTTCAACTTGGCTTGTTCCTTTTCTTCCATAGGTGGCATGTTGGAGGATGAGAGGAGTTCTTGCTTGAGATGGTGGTCACCTTGGTTTTATTGTAGGTATCTTGATATAGCACGAGATCATGCTAAAAATTCATGTGGTTTCATGTATGGCTATGATGATATATTTCATTGATTGAACCTTATGCAGTGTATACAACAAGTGGGAGAATGTTAGGAAAAGAGTCTTGTAAACCTTGCACAAGAATGAAATACTTTAATTATGCAAAATAAATATTTATTTGTGGTGCATCTAGGAGATGTGTTTAGCCACATAAAATGTTTACTTGGGTTCACTTGTAAAGTTGTTTGTAACAATGGTTTAGTTATTTTATGTGTGGGAGAGATAGAATAAATAATTAATATTTCAAAAACTTAGTATCATAAAGTGAAAACTTTGTATCAAGAATTAAATGAGGGGGTCAATGCGTTTGTTATCTCATGGTTTTGAGACATGTGGTTTTTCCAATACCACAAGTTGTATTTGTGTGAATTTTATTCTATAAAAGAAAGCATATGGTTAGTGATTTGGGTTTGTTGGTTGAGTGGGCTGTCATTGTATTGAGTTTCTATTGTGAGTGCATATGTGAAGCATGGCATGGTATGTGTGTTTACATGCTTGGACACATGGAGGATAAGTTAGAGGAGCTTGATGTTTTAGAAGTATTCATGAGACTCTAAAAGTGTATTGTAATGTTTTATTGCTAAATAATACATTGAGTGTGGATGCTTTTGGAGGCTGGGTTTTTCCCAAGGTATATCTTGTGTTATCTTGTGGCTTATATTTTGATCTTTGCATTATGGTTATTATGTAATCTTATATGCATCATTTTATCTCATAGGGTTATGTAGGAAATGGTGTGATCAACCTATAATTTCTTAACAAAGATGGTACAAGGAGCAAAAGTTGTATTTTTTTAAACTTGAGGTGTTTCTAGAAGTAGATTAGGAGGTGATTATTTTTATTTAATATTTAAATTTTCTATGATGATTTATGTGCAGGTAAAGTGGAGAGTGAAGAATGGAGAAAGAAGTCTTGGTGAAGGTGGATGGACAATGGTGGGTTGAATCCCATGAAAAGAGGAAGAAGATGGTGGAGAAGAAAAATTAATAGGAGGAGGTCAATCTATAGTGGGTAAAGGTCCATAAGGGGTGTGAAAGTAGATGAATGAGATTGGAAAAAGGAGATTCCTATTGCCTTGGCAAGGTTCTAGAAGAGGTGAAGGAAGAGATCTTCTAATGTACCTGATTTCATAATGGAGCTTGTTGTGGATTGTGCACTTTTTAGAAGGGTGGAAATCAACTTTAATTTTTTATCCATGCTCACAAACTTCTTACTAGGTGTGTCTATGCAAGAGTATCTAGGTCCACATTGGATTCTGCATCACCTGAAAACATGGTCATTCTGATTTTTGTTTAACTCTAATTTTGGTGTGTGTTTTTAGGCTATTCCTGGTTGGCGTATATCTTAGTTTAAATAGTGTCTAGTAGATAGTTTTATTACTTAAGCAATATATTCATTTATCCCCTTCTTTGGTGGTTGACATTAGCTCTCATTTCTCTAGTCCACTTGGTAGTTGTCATTTATTTGTAGTTTTTAGCTTCTTCATCTCAATAATTCATCGATGGGGCCCATGTTCTTAGTTTCTAGGCCCACATATCCTCGTAGCATATTATTCTAGTAGTTTATTCTTAAATAAACATTTTATTTAGGGCCTACATTATTGTTTGTTTGAGATAGTGATCTCCTTATTTATAATTGTTGGAATTCTGACTTGTCCATTAGATATTTCCCTTGGTGTTTCTTTCTCCTGGCTAGAAAAATCATGATCTTTTCTTTTTATATTTCTAGGTCTTATGGTGGTATTTTCAAGATACAAACAAAATAGTTGGTAGAACATTGGTATATAATGATTGATGTGAATCCGTTCATAGGCATTTTTTCAACCTATTATTTTTGGTGACATCTTCAAATATAATTGTTGGAATTCTGACTTGTCCATTAGATATTTCCCTTGGTGTTTCTTTCTCCTGGCTAGAAAAATCATGATCTTTTCTTTTTATATTTCTAGGTTTTATGGTGGTATTTTCAAGATACAAAAAAAATAGTTGGTAGAACATTTGTATATAATGATCGATGTGAATCCTTTCATAGGCATTTTTTCAACCTATTATTTTTGGTGACATCTTCATCCCTAGCTATGGTTGTTTACACATTTACTATTTATTGCTAGGTTTCATTCGTGCACCTCCTAATCATAATGGTAGTTACATATGGCTTGATGGCTTATGACAATTACCATCTACTAGATGCCTAATCTTATTGTGGCATAGGTATTCATTATCTGGTGGTTTCCTAATTTTTTATTTCTTTTATCCTTAATGTTTATTCTTCGTAACCTTGGTAGCTACTTTAGGCAATTTTCCCTATCTTTGGCAGTAGTCTTAATAGTTATCTCAACATCCTTCATGTTAGGAAAACAATTACTTTGTAACACCATTACTAGTGGATCATGCCATTTGTGGTAGGGGCAACTTGGCTATACTAAACATATATCTTCCTTACAAAAGCTAACACAGGTTTGAGAAAAAAGGGAGGTGAGGAGTGTAGTAGGAAAATAATAACATATCTTCCTCCTTAGTTGAGGATTGAGGGATAAGTGATTAAAAGGGAAGGATACATAATTTTTCTTCCTTTGGTTGGTTGATAAGCCTGTTGTTGTGTGTGTATGAGTATCAAAAATGATATGTAGAGGGTTGTAAAGTCCCCTATTGCTATATTGTCTACCAAGAAGGCAAGATGTAATCTAAATTTTGATCAATTAATATTGTGCTTTTGAATTGTGTTCTTTCCATATATTATTGTTAGTTTTGTTATGTGTGTGGTTGCAATGAGTAGGATACCATTCATTTGGCCCCCTATTCCTTGTTTGCATCAATCCCCTTTTAAGGTTATCCATTCAAAATTACCTTTCAAATGCTAAGTAATACCATGGTTAAATAAGGAAATATCACTCACGACATATACTGGGTACATATATAAACATAATACTCTATAATATTTTAGAGTGTCTTAAAATTTCACTTTATATATGATAAGGTTTCAAAAAACATTGAATTTTCCCTTGTATTTTAGGATAAAAGAGGCATGAAAATGATAACCATTAAATTTTAGCGCATATACCTACACAACAAAATACTTAACATGTGTATCTATGTGTATAATAGTAAATATGTTGATAGGTAGAAGTTAGGTAGGCCTAACTTTTCATAAGAGTATACTATTTGAGACCATGTATAGGTATTAATACATCACCCCAAAAAATAGTTATGAAAAAAATGGAAATACATTTTTCACCATTACATTTATAAGAGAATTTTATTCTCTTACTCTAATATACAATTTAAATAGATTACACTATTTACAAATATTTAAAATTAACTATAGCTTTCCCCCAAGACTATATAAATGATAGTACTAAAGACAAAGGTAAGGTTATAGTAATAATCAACTATAAGGCTTTAATGATCTAACCACACCCATATCACATACCTCATTCTTATAATGTAATGGTTCCCATCATATTACTCACATTAATTTTAATGTGAAAAAATGTGTCCACCCAAATTATACTCAAATATTATTAAGAACACTAGAGGGGGAATTTTAAATATTAAATTCTCAGTAAAGCTTAAACATTCAAATGAGATCCAAATTATCTATTCTTTTTAATTTTACATCTATTATATATAAAATATATTATAATATATAAAGCATTATGTGCAATAAATATATATGGGTAAGTGCACCAAGATGGGGGATGATTTAGTGGTTGAAAGGGAGATTTTATGCGAAATGCATATGTGCTATGTGAAACATGTATGAGCCATAATGTACATATGTGTTTTATAGAATCAATGTAAAATAAAATATGCTCACATTCTATTTTGCATTATTTTTTTAAAGACATAATGCATACACACTATAACATGTACACATTTTTTAAGCCTTAAATTCAATTTTTTAAGAATCCCACCCATTAGGCTTGGATTTCCAAGCCTAAGGGTTGGACTTCCCTTTTGGCTCCTAAATTTGTGTTTTCAACACAAAATAACAAATTCAAACTCCATCCTCATCTTACAATGAAACTTTATGAAACCACCATCAAAACAACGAGCTATTTCTTAGTTTTCTAATCATATAATTTTTTAAATTTTTTGAATAAGCTAAGGTGTTTTTTCCCTTTGAATAGTGTCTTCATATTCCTCAAATACATATGTATTTGTAAGTTAGGGAAAACCAAGCATAAATCACTAACATCAATCATAAAACCCTAACTCAACAATGGAGTACAAGATAACATAGAAATTCAAAGGATAAAGCAAACTAAATCTAAATCCCTATGCTAAACTTATCTCTCCTCCATTGCTCTTCTCCATTTTGCATAGGATGCAAAATATTGAAGATTGTAGTTCTTGGATGAATCTTGATTGCTCAATTCTGCAGCATAACAATAGATAGAAGATGAATGATGAGAGAATCTAGAATCATTTCGACAACATGATGTTGCTTGAAGATGGATCCCCCAAATGGCTTGGGTGAGACTTGATTTACAGGAGGTGAGGGATAAGGATTTATGGCTAGGATTGAAAGGTCAATTGTGTGATGTGGACGGCTAAGATTAAAAGATGATTCAATTTTGGATCCTTCATTTAATATAAAGGAAGTGATATGACAAGTGTAAGGATAAGAATAGAGGTGACCTAATTTAGATAATAAAATTATTTAAATTAGTTGGTAGTGTGACAAAGTATTAAATGAAAGTTGTAGTATGGTTGTTGTATGACACATAATTCAAATAAAAAATTATTTAAATTATGAGAGAGGGACATGCATTGTGATGTGGACAAAGGTGAGGGCTAATTTAAATAAATATTTTATTTATTTAAATTAGTTGGAAGAAAGGTGAGAATTAATTAAATAAATATAATTTATTTTATTAATTGACTAATTTAATTTAAATAAATATTTTATTTATTTAAATTAGAGGAAAGGTGGGAAATTAATTAAATAAATAGGATTTATTTAATTAATTGGGTAGTGGGATAAATTGGATTAAAAATGGGATTATTTAAATAAATAAGATTTATTTAACTAATTAGGTCTGAAATGGGTATGTGAGGGTCCTAGGACAAAATGCCATAAGATGTCTCAAGTAATGTATCGACAAGGTGATGCTATAAGACATGGACAATTTAAGTCTCTATAGTATTTATTTTTCTTTATAACTTTTGATCTACTTATCCAAATTTTAAAATATATATATAGGATTCTTCTATGCTTCATTCTACACATATTCAAAAAATTATATTTTGATTATTTTTATGCAAGTCATGTGATGTGATGTGCATGCTCAGTGATATAGTTTTTAGGATGCATTTACTTTGAAAATATTACCAAAAAAATTCAATTAAAAATATAAAAAATTATACAACTTATAGTACTCACTCTTAGCTATATTTCTACCAACTAGCATTGAAAAATATCTAAAGAAACAAAAAAATAGGAGGCACACACCAAATGCTATGGTATAATTTTAGTGATAAAAATATGAACACTTTTGTGTGCACTCAACATTTTTTTTTGGTTTCGTAAGCATTGGAGGTCACAAGGGGGACCTCCTCCCCATCAACATAACCACTTAATCCACTTAATCAACATAGAAGCCACATAGAAACCACATGTTACTTGGGGGATTCGAACTTGGATCTCCATCATGAGAACCTTTGGCCTTTGCCATTCAAGCACAACCCCGTTCACAGTGTGCACTCAACATTTTACCCTCTTAACTTTAACCATTTTTAAAAATCCTTAGTAATTTAGAAACTATATTTAGAGTATTACAATTCTTGTTCTTATAATATCTTCAAATTTTGAGTGTACGGAAGAGGAAAGAGACTTTGCTCTGTTAGGGTTTCTTGGCTTTGTGGTGTGTATGTCAAACTATAGTTTTCTGTAGGATATCTTTAGTGCTTGCCTGCATTTTTTGTAGTGTGCTTTCAATCACTAGGCGCGCGAGCATTTTTTGCCCCTTTATATGGCCTCAACCTTTCATTGATTTGTAGTTGTTTCTATTGGAGTTGAAGGTTTGACGATGATATCCCATGGCACCCTTTCTTAAACATCCTCAAAAATTTGTCCCCAAGGTGTTCCACAAGGTACGTCTCCTAAAACACCTCTAGATGTTGTTCTTCCCATTTTAGAGTTTGATAATGCTTGCAAATGGCTAGAAAATTTCACTTTAATTGGATATTTTGTGGGTAGAGTCCCCCTGAAAGTATGCTTCAAGATTGGGCTAGTAGGGCCTAGACCCCACATGGGATCTACCTAGATGCCATGCAAAACCTCACCAAGGGGTTTTTCCTTTTCCTTTTTGTTGAGGCCAACCATGTTGAGGTTTGTCCTCAACCAGGGCACATGATTGGTCCGCTCCTCCCTTCTTGTGTTCAAACCTTAGACTTAAGACTTCATCGTGTCTCATGAGAAGTCCTTTTGAGTCCCGATTTGGGTTGAATTTCATGGTTTACCATTGCCATGCTAGAACTTCCTAAGCCAAATAACCTCTTCCTTAGGTTCTGTAGTTCACATAGAACTTGAGAAGTTCTATTCGACTCATTCTCAATGATGGGTTTGTGTCGAGGTGGACCTATCCAAAGACCTCAAGGATTCAATGGAAATTCATATTGGTCAAACCCATTATTCTTAGTGTGTCCAGTACATCAATATTCCCAACACTTGTTATCAGTACTAGTCATCTAAACACAAGATTCAGAATTGCCCTCTAGCCTTTCAATCACCCAAACCTTTTGCTTAGCCCTCTTTCAGTTTGTCACCTCCTGGAAAAGAAGAAGAAGGTTTGTCTATAGTAGTTTCCTACAAAGACATGAACACTAGAACTTCCAAGCCCCCTCTAAGCCCTTGGGCCTAGGGGCTTTGGCTTTGATTATTTTAAAACCCTCTAACATCAGAGCATCGAATGTGGTGACAATTTCTAATTCTCTGCTAGCAGCCTCAGTTGTTTCTTAGCTACTAGTTGTCACTACGCGACATGATTCCCCTCCTCTTGTGGGAAAGAGGATGGAGAATTTGTGACAAGGCAATGATAAATAGTGCATCTTAGATTCCAAATGGGAGCTTTGAGGTACCAGATGTGGTGTTATAGAATAATTATTCTATTCTTGAGGGGTTGGATAATGAGGAGATGCCACTCAATAATCATTAGGTGAGCTGTATTTCCTAGAATGTACAAGGTCTTATAGACCTCCCATGGAAATGCTTTGTTCATGATGTTTGTTTTCAATTTCTAGGTTTAGACATCCTTTGCCTTCATGAGGTTAAAGTGTTATGTTTTTTGCTTTTCATAGCTTGCCGTGTTATTTGGCCCTCCATCCATTCTCTGTAGTAACCATGAAGCTGGTCGGGGTGGAGTTATCACCTTTCTCTCTCCCATGTGGCATTAGCTAGTGGTTGATCATGGATGTGACTCAACTAACCATTCAATATGGGCTCTTTTCAATGTTAATAATCATTCCTTTGGGATTATTAATTTTTATGCTCCCAATGATGCCATAGAGAGTTCTTTCTTTTGGAGATGGATTCCCAATTCAATGCGTGCCATGACTTGGGTTCTGTGAGGGGATTTTAATATCATTGAGATGGCTTATGATAAATGTGGATCCCTACCTATGTGTTGTGCATTTTTTGCACACCATTTTGAAATTGTTGATTGCACAGTCAAGTGATGAAGTTTCAATGAAGATTCATCAAAGGCATGAGGCCGGTAAGATTCAATGAAGATTCAAGATGGCACAGGCCACATATGTGCATGGCTCAAGGAAATCAATCATGACCCATGTTTCCAATGAAGCATAAGAATCAAATAGTCAACAAGAAATTTTCAAGGCACTGCCCTAGTAAAGTCTCCAGATTAGGTAGATGATGTTGTCATATAACCACAGACTCAGTCATAAGAAAGAAGGCACAACAAATAATGGTGTGGCCTGAGTTTCACAAACAAGGCACCACATAATAATAGATTGGTGTGACCTCATATTTATTGCACAACTATATAAAGTAAAGCATAGTTATATAAAAGAAATAAGGGTCAGGGCTTAGAAATAAAGCACACCAAGCATCTCAAAACAGAGCACTCAGCAATGTGAAGGCGCAACTCACCCTAAGAATATGGAGCTACCATTTAAATTCATGGTGCTACCATTTAAAGTCATGGTGTTTCCTTTTCTAAATAGCGCGGCCTCCAAATTGGCACGCAAAGCATAATTCATAGGAGGTGCATCTCATTCTGAACTCTAATACCATTATTCAAAGTGCAGTCCATATTCAATGCAAGGCACGAAGCCCATGAGGAAAGGCGCAATCAAAATATAATGTGTAGCCACTATATATGGTGCAAACCACCTAATAAAGCAAGCCACCACCTTCAAAAAGATGGCACCCAAGCATGAAATGATGGTGTGGCTTGTTAATATTGAAGCCACCATTCATATCAAAGTGTAGCCTTATATGTAAAATGCGCAGCTACAAAGATTCAATGCAACCTTTGTATAACCTTAGGCACCCCATTTAGACAAAGCTCGCCACCTCTTCTAGATCAAGGCACAAGATAGAATCTTAGTGCGCAAGCATAAAGGGTCATCAACCAAAAAAATAAGGAAGGCGTTGTGCAGAACCGCAAGCCATAAACTCAACACAACCTTTGTATGAAACAAAGACTCTACAATAGTAATGATCAACTATGGCACACCCTTTTCAGAAGGCAAAGACATCAGTTTCAAGAGATGGCACACATCATACATTCATTAGCCACCACCCAAGAAAGTGCACAAGCCATCGAGTTTGAAGCAGGTGTTGTTTATCAAAAGTCCACGCATCCACTGATATAGAAAGTGCAGCCTCTTAATGAAAAGAATAATGTAACCATTCCAAATGGAAGCACAGGTTAGAATATGGGGTGAGCCAATCAAAATTCATTAGAGTTAGTTTGAAGATAGGTGTTGTACATCAAAATAAAAGCACAAGGCAATATATAATGGCACTTGGCCTATGATTAAAAACATCAACATCAAATCAAGCTCTCAAAGCATTTAAACAATGGCAAAAAAATATGAAAGGAAGAGAGTCTATGTCAATAAAAAGCACATCAGATAAAAGGTGCCACCATTAAAATATGAAAGCACAGGAAGGAGCACTGCCTTACAAAGCAATGGCGCTGCCAAAGCAAGTCTCAACAAGATTCAATGGTGCAGGTCAAAAGGAGAAGGCTTAGTATGAAAGATTAAAGCCTTACAGAATCAAGATGCTACCATTTTCAAATGCAAGACATGGGGTATAGGAACCATCGATCAGAAACATCAACAGCTCACGCAATCTAACGAGAATGTCAGAAGGAGTCAGTTCCTAGAGGAGCGTTGTAGCTCCACGTGTATCCAACAACCATTGTGGCACTTTGGAGGAGGTGTCAAAGAGAGAAGCTTCAAGGAGAAGCACCAGTTCTCCACGTGGCTGTAGGGGAAATGAAATGTCACCAAATACGTTTCCTGTTTAAATCTTTCTTTAAAAAAGATTAATACAGTGATTCAATATTAATGAGTCAAAAGTGAGTCATTATAATAATGAGTCACGTGAGTCATCTAAGATTCTAAAAGTAAGTCTTATAAAGCTGAGTTGGGCCTCAAATGAAAATAAGGACAAGCTTTATTTATTTAAAGATTCACAAGCTTTAAAGCCCACGTGAAAGCAAGGTAAAGATAAGTTTCAATAAAAATAAACTTTAAACAAGGAAAAGCATCCTATGGGAAAGGTAAATAAAGTGAAAGCTTTATTATTTCTCATGCCTCACAAAAACATGTAAGCTAGAACAAGGAATAAAGCTACGCTTTATTTTTCTCATGCCATGCAATGAAAGGAAAAGCTACCATGGACTCCAAGAAGGTAAACATGAAGCAATGGAGGTTATTTTTGCATAAGAAAAGATAGAGTCAAAGGCAAAAAATCAGGGAGTGATCCAACGGATGAGCATGCGTAGAAGAGAGGCAATTTTTTTCTTTTCTTTTCCTTTATATTCAGAGTTTTGTACAATAGATGGCCAGAATAGAATTACCATATCAGAGTTTTATCATATAGATGTGTAAAGGAGAGGTTCATCAACAACAGAACTTCTTGCAGACCTTGTATGTCATGTTTTCTCAGAATCAAAGGGATTTGATAGATTGTGCTTTGAAGCCTTTCATGTCTCTATTTTTTGATTCACCCATGAAGGGAAAATTGGCATTTTGTGTCATTGTATTATGCTGAAGTATTTTTTCTTTTCTTGTCTTAGATCTAGCCGTCATTTGTAAATATGAGACTATTGAATCTTATGCAATTGGATAATTATGTGACTGGTACTTTTCCATTCATTGTATCTATGTTTATCTTGTCTCTTGTTTATCAAATATTGTGCACGTTTAATCCTCTATGAGTTGGGAAGTTTGTGATTGGCAAATCACCATGTTAGATAGGTTTTTATTTCTGAGTTTCCTTCTCTTTTCTCCCAAAATATGAAAACGATCTCATTGAAGACCCTACAAAGAGCCATTTTCTAAAATCTTGGAGGTCATCTTGCAAGCCACATGCCATGTTTGCAAGGTTTCCCATTGTTGTTAGTGAAATGCAAATTTTACCATCAACAATTTTTCGCACCAGGGATTTTTTAGTGGTGAATCTTCACCAATTGGCAAATAGTTCATATCCACGAATTAGAAATTGGTGAATACATTACAACTGATGGGGGGCCAAATCACTCAAATTTTTTAGATTTTTGGTGAAATGCATTTCAATTCGCCACCCTATTAATTTTTGAGTCATTTATAGTTAGTATTTTTGCCACGGTATACTACGCGGTTCTAACGGTGATTCACTTGGAATTTTGGAGGCATGTTTTAATTCACCTACATATTCACCAATATCATTAAATAGTTGACATGCATGAGGACCAATTTCACCAATATTATTAAATGGTTGACATGCATGAGGACCAATTTCACCAGTATCATTAAACGGTTCATATGTATGAGGACCAATTTCACCAATACCATTATAACTCCATGCTAATCCCAAGGCCATATTCGCCTAGAAAATTGCAACATATGTGTTTGATGGAGGTCCATTTCACCTAACATTTATAAGTGTCCTATTAATAGTACGCGGGATTCACCAAATGATTATACTACCATTTGAAAATCCTGCGGTATTCGCTAAATATGCATTGATATAATTGCATTTGAAACTCTAATTAATCCTTTACATATTTTGTTTAGCTCTAAGCTCTTGAATCCTTAATTCATTCTGGATCATAGAGAAGTTACATCTACAGACATTGGCAAGTCACTGAAAGGTAAGTGATCATTTCTTTACTATGTAATAATATAACATTCATGTTGATTATTTATGTCTTTGTTTGGTTTCATTGTTATAGATGATATTGATTGAGTAGGAGTTAGGAGTCTAGGACCAGGGAGATATCTTAATCTAGGACCTAGGGATCTCTATTCTATCATCTATGATTCCTTCTTGAACAAAAAGACATTTTTTTTCTAGCTTTTAATTCATGAGAGATGTCGAGCAAGAAGAAGTTGTCTGAGGGTGGTGAAGGGAGGTCAAAGTCATCAAAATGGAGAAACATAAAGTCATACTTTGGCAATGTTGGTGGTCCATCTGATGGAGCTACAACATCAGAACCTATACCATCTATTGACTTGGATCACAATGCCACAAATGATATTTCAGGGAATACCCAAGGTAGCAGGAATGATGACAATGCCACAGATGATGTTCCAGGGAATACTTAATGTACTGAGAATGATGAGAATACCATAGATGATGTTCGAGGGAATACCCAAGATAGCGAGAATGATGACAATGCCACATATGATGTTCTAGGGAATACCCAAGGTAGAATGAATGATAATATGAATAAATAAAACTCAACAAATGATAATGAAGTTAATGAAGTTATAGAAATCAATGAAGATGAAGATCCTACAAGTGCACGCAAGGGGAAAAGAAAAGTCAAATAAAAAAGGTGCATGAGTGGGAAATGTCAAGGAGTTTTCAGATTGATTGGGTGTCAAAATTCCCATTCATTGAACCGGTGGAGAATGCAAACAAAGATGAACCTCCCACATAATGCAAGTGTAAGATTTGCAATTAGAAATATTATAGGGACAAGAGATTACAGCTAAAACTTGACACCATAGAAAAGCATATTGGCAAAGTTTATGAAAAACAAATTATAGATGGACAGGAAAAATTAGTGATAAGATGGAAAATGAAGGAAGAATGTCTTCATGTAAAGAATGCCCTCAAATATGATGCATATATGCAAAGCAAGATGTAGATTCATGCAGGTGGAGGTTCAATTGAAGCTCAATTTGGAAAGATGATGGGAGAAGTACAAATGACAAAAACTGTTGAGTTGGGTGTTGTTTTTCATATTTTGACTAGAGGACGTCCTATGATAGACTACCCAGAATATAATAGTTTATTATCTTTTATGGGCATTCCTAGTTTTCCTAACACACATTGGTCAATAAACAGTGGATGGGAATGGGCAAGTTGTCTTGCTAATGTGGAAAAATATGATTTATACAAAAAAAATAAAAAGAGTCAACTTTTATTGCATTATCTCTAGATGAAGTTACAACAATGGATAATACTTCTTGGGTATGTACATGCATGTGTATACTGTGGCAAATCATGTATGCCAACCTCATCTACTCTCTGTTTATAGAATAAAGGAGAATGCAACATCACAAAATCTATTTGAGATAGTTAAGAAATCTTTGAATGAAATTGGAGGTATGGATGATTGCACAATTGCCAGAAAGTTGGTGTGTGTAGGGGCGGATGGAGCTTTAGTAATGCAA
Source organism: Cunninghamia lanceolata (assembly GCA_027924645.1). Lineage (NCBI taxonomy): Eukaryota > Viridiplantae > Streptophyta > Pinopsida > Cupressales > Cupressaceae > Cunninghamia > Cunninghamia lanceolata. The sequence continues at coordinate 96,626 of BSBN01001917.1, read as the reverse complement.
GGTCATAGAAACAGTGTGTGTGTAAAGCTACAAACTTCTATTTCACCATACATGATTGGCATTCACTGCATGGCCCACAAAATGAATTTAGCATTTAAAATGGTGAGCAAGTTTCCTATAGTATCAAAAGTTGAAGATCTAGTCCGTGAGCTCTACTCATACTTCTGCTGAAGTCCCAAATGGTTTTTGGAATTTTAACATTTTGTTGAGTGAATAACTGCATGAAACAAGCTTCTTAAGGGTGTTCATACCAGATGGATCTCCTTGTATGAACCAACGAAAAGATTTTTAGTAGAATATCAATCCTTGATTGGTGTAATGTACGACCATTGCTTCATAGTTGACAGAGCTCCTGACCTCTTACATAGGTTAAGTAACATAGAGACACTCATCATTTTAGTTGGTATTCTTCCCATGCTGGAGGAAATGAATGTGCTTGTGAAAAAATCCCAAGAAAGAACTATGTATATTTCTGAATATACTAGACTATGTCAAATGATATGCATGACCCTCGATAATCTATATCTATCAGACTAGTCCTTCATAAGTCCAAAATTTAGCAACTGGCACTTGATAACAAATGTGACCAATCCTGCTAATTTTTTATAGTTTAATCATAGCAGGGAGTTATGTGTCTCTGTAAAGGGATTTGAGATATCAATGCACTGTTTTAACAAGGTCAAGCGCACTATCAAAGAACCTATTTCAAAGGAAGCTTTTGACAAGATTGTTAATTATGTAAGTAATACTTTAAAGAATATTGAAAAATCTCTTTCCTCGGAGATTATAGATTGATTCCCTCATGATGAACTGCTTGAAGCCATGTCTATAGTGTATCCTCAATATTGGGTCAACTGTCAACCAAGTGATTTTCACAACAAGATAAAGACCTTAATAAATAAGTTTTGCAAAGGTATAGAATTTGATGGACAACAAATAGAAGGAATTTTAAATAAAACTAAGCTTACAGAGCAATCAGGTTGATTTGCAACTTCAATGAAGGAACAATTTAAACTCATGGAGGCTCCCCACCAAGATGGATCAATAACAAAGCTTTGGGCAACCTTAAGTCAATGTGAAATATTGCATGATGCATTATCAAAATTTTTTAAACTTTCTGATTTATGTCAAACCATGATATTCGGGTCGGTGGAGGATGAGAGAGTTTTCAGTGTATTGGGGTTCTTGAAATCAAAGATAAGAAATAAAATTGAAAATAATTTGGAAAATCGCTTGAGAATGTATACAACTAGACATGATATCCAAAGTTTTCCTTTTGATAGGGCATTCACAATCTAGAAGTCCTTATGTGAAAGAAGAGGGTTGTGCAACATTTCAAAAAATAATAGCACACATGACAGTGACACAATGAATACTAGTACCACATGTAGTGGTGTTGATGAGATGCTCTTAAGTGGAGATATGGAGATAGAAGAAAATGAAGAACGTGATCAGGATGACACTAGATATCATGGTTAGAGGGAGGAGAATCAGGATGATGAGATGATTTGGCAATTTGAAGGGATTTAGCAGTTACTAGGTATTTATATTGTATTTCATGTTTAAAACTCCAAAATGTTGTTGATGACATTTTATTTGTCTATCAGTGATGCACATTCTTCATTTTCAATATAAAAATTTAATATTTTCATATTATTATTGTGTGATACTAATAAGTTTTACAAGCATTCAACTAAATGCAAAGTAATTTTTCTTCTCTATAACCATAGTAGTGTTTCATTTGTTTTCCTTTATTGCATTGCATAGTAATCAACAACAGTAGCATATTAATATACAACATTAGCAAATATTTACTGTGTCTGTAGAAACCAAAGTTTTCCTGAAGTAGGCAATTAAATAATACAGATAATTTGAACACATAAATGGATTTTATTGTTATATTGATTTTCAAATGAAGGTTCGAAGGAATACATTGAAGTATTACATTTACAATATACAATAACTTGCTCAAAACCAACTCTGCATAATGCTCTGTTGGAAACACATATTACTAAATCATTTTATCAGCTTTTGTAGAGTGCACTAATCTTCATCTAATGGAAGTGTAATTTTCTTAACCCACGGTGACCGAGTTGTAAGTGTGCTAATATTTTATAATTGATATAGTTACTCAACTTGAATGTATCACTCAAAGTTGCATTCAAGGTTATCAGTGGTGCAATAGAATCCAAAAAGTTTGCCTTATCAAGATTTTGAGGAAACTTGTCCTTATCCAACTTCATTTTATCCTCCATATTCTTTTTCAAAGAAGCCTTTCCAATGTATCGACATGATGGGTCAAAAGCCATCGGCAAAGCAAGCTTTTGGAAGTATTCTTCCTTTGTTTGCAACCTCTTTGTCAATAACGCAGCTTGTTCCAAAAGATCTTGTGCTTGTTCCAGCTTCGTACATTTTTCAATAATAGATGAGGCCTTTATTGTGGCATCAATATGGTTTTGAATTCCTTTAGATTCAAATTCTTTGCCACTAGATATGTAGATTGATTGCAAAATTTTGTTTGCATCTGACTGTCTTGAAGTTGTCATGTCTCCATTTTCAGCAATGTATGGTTTGAGTGTATTACTACATAATAGTAGATCATCAATGAATTCAAATATTTTAGACAAATCATCAATCCTCTTCATTATTTTCTTCCAAATGTTATGTTTTATAATGTAGATCAGGGAAAATTGGGAAACAAGCCTGAATCATAAAATAGCAACCACAAACTATCAAATTCAAGCTAACAAGCCCTAATCCAACAATGGAGTACAAAATAAACATAGAAATCAAATGATAACAACAACTATATTTAAATTCCTATGCTAAGCTTGGCTCTCCTCCATTGCTCTTCTCCATTTTTTCGTAAATTACTCTCATATTTGTAGAGATGCAAGATACATGAGAATCTCAATATGAAATGATAGAAAAATCTTGAAGACTATGATTGTGGTTCGGTTGAAATGAAGCTGAAGGGTTTCTTTTATAGAAGACTTGGATTCAAATGAAGGGTGAAGATTGAAAGTTGATGTGGATGGTTGAGATTGAATAGGGTTTCCACTCCACAAAGAGACAAAAGTAGGATTATTTTATTTAGATAAAGGATGAGGTGTGCCTTAATTAAATAAATTTTGTAATTTATTTAATTAATTTGAATGAGGAATGAGTGGGAAACTAATTAAATAAATAGAATTTATTTAATTAAAAGGTGAGAGCTAATTTAAAAAAATATTTTATTTATTTAAATTATCTGAGTGATGGAGGAAATTAGATAATGAATAATTAAATAATTAAAAATAATTATTTAATTATAGAAGGAAATAGAGGAAAATAGATGAATAATTAAATAAATAAAATTTATTTAATTATGGATTAGAAAATAGGAGAAATGAATTAATTAAATAATTAAAGATTATTTAATTAATAGAGTAATGCGACATTAGGGAGTAATTGACATGAAAATGTTGTTGGCAGGCTTAGGACATTTTTAAGTGTACATATATAAACCACTGTGTTTCTGTAAAATTCAAATACTTTGTTTTGGGAGGATTTTATTTCATTTTCTGCATTCTTGAGTTTTATCTGCAAATTTTTCAAAGTTTTTTCTCTCTCCACTTTTCTTCCCATAGTTGTCCTGCTTTTTCTGCTTCCTGCAGTTTGACATTGGCTTCATTCAAGGATTGTTGTAATTTTTCTGAATTGGATTTTCAATATCATAATTTTTATTACTTTCACTTAACCTTTTTTTTAGTTTATTCACTTCCACCTCTGTCTGTTTATTCACTTCACTTGTAGATGTAGAGTCAGAGTTCTTTTATCCTTTTCTCTAATTTTTGGTCTTCCTCTCTACTGCTTTCCTCTTGGATTTTTCATTTGCTATGTCTGCCTGTAATTTTTTTATTTGAGTCTGCAACATGTTACGTAAATCACAAAGTCAAATCAAAATGAGCAATATGAATGGAATTAACATCACTGAATATATTTTCCTTCTGTTGTAACTCAATTATTGGAACTTGTGACTGTTGAATGCATAAGATAACTGAGAGGGGGGGTGAATTAGTTGTATCAAAACTTCAGTCCCTCACAACCATTTAGATCCACATTAACCTATAAACATGTTATGATGATTAAGCATGAAAAGAAAATAAATAAAAATGAATCATAACAACACCACACACAAGAGAACACCAGATTTTACGTGGAAAACCCTAAAAGGGAAAAACCACGGTGAGGATTGGCTCACAATATAATGTAGTAGCAATACCGAATTACAAAAGGCTCACTACCCAAAAGAAAGAATGCTCATTGTAGGTGGATGATGCAGCACACAACATACACTCAACAGAATTGTGCCATTAAACATGAGAGACAAAAATTTGGAAGCTGAAACATAACAAAATTTCTATTCCTCAACTCTGCTGCTACAATGAGAGAAAACTCTCTTATATCTAAGAAAAAAAAAAAAATACCTTTTTTGGCAGATTTCGACAATTGTCAGATTTTGCCATTTTAGGTAATTTTACAATCATATCTTGAGAATCCAGTTTTTTCCCAAAAATCTCATAAAGCTAAGGTAGGATGAAAAACCAACTAACATCCTAAATTCGAAACATGAGTTTCAAGTTATTAAAAAAAGCAACTTTTAAAAAACTAGAAAAAAACACTAATTTGCCATTTTGAGGGCCAAGATGAAAGTTTGAAGCCCTAAAAAAGTGCCAAGACGAGGTCCAACCACTAGAGCAGGTTGGGAAACCACTGGCCACCTCATAACGCATCCACCTGTAAAATTTCGTAGAAAACCCACATCCGAGTCAAAAGTTATGACCTTCGGAAGTCCCTGCATCAGTGGACTCACTGCCCACTAAGAAAGAAAGATAGAAGAGAAGAGTGGTTCACTGCCAAGATTTGAACTGATATAATTGCATCTAATCTATGCATGGAGTTTAGTTCCAATGAAGCTCAATATTCACCACAATACAAACAACACCTTCGCAGCAACACTGAAAATAGTAGACACCTTCTGCTCACTGCATCCAGTAGCCTAACACATGAAATCTCTCACTACACTGATCAAATTCACATCACAAAACATCATATCCTTCATGCATACATACATCCACAAATCCTTGACACTTATTTATATCATCATCAATCATGAAAACATTCTCCAAGGTCGGCAACACATCTTAACCCATAAAATTCAAATTAGGTCTGGACCTAAACATTCCTGTGGAGGAAAGGAATGAATGCAAACCATGCCACCTCTTAGAACGGACCTAAATTCCCTCTTACACATTATTCCACACTTCCTCAATCAACAAAGCATAACCGAAATTAGTGCAAACAACCAAGTTGGCCAAGCTTAAGTTAACACTATGAACTTTCAAGCACACGCTTCCTCAAAGGTAAACACACCTTGAGGATATTACAAAAAGCTTTAACATAATCTAGAAACATCCACAAGGATCTTGAAGTCACCTAAAAACCAACAAATTTAACCACAACTTTCACCTGAAGAAAGTTCACAATCTGCTTACAAACAACACTGTCAAACTCTGCTACACAAGAAATCACTTTTTGGAGCATAAATCACAAACCTTATAGATTAAAGATAGATAAGGACCTTATAATCACACATCCACAACTGAAACACTTGAAACCACTCTACAAAGAAATGCAGAGCAAAACACTTTCTCCCAGATACACTGCAAACACTGTTCTCAAATTGGTGAACACAACTTTCATTGCACAACGATGTGGAGCACCAAATTTTGGATTTAGCATCTTCAAACACTTCTAAACAACATATCCAAACTACATACTTAGATCTCCAACACAAAAGAAATGCGGAGCAAAAACTCAAACATCACTCTGTAAGCCAGAAGACTTCTTCAATACACTGTTTCCAATATTAATCAAATTTTCTCAAAAGCACTTGGAAACCCAACAACAGAAGCTATCCTTAACATATTCAACACCTCTACAAAGCAACCAAATCACTTTTAGCAAGACAACTTAATCAAACAACAACAACCTCATCAGAAGACACAGTTGACACCAATGAAAACACAAGCTTGTTGACATCAATGACAACACTGATTAGCACATACTTGTAACAATCTCCCCCTTTGTCATTGATGGAAACACATAATGTGAAAAACCATCAAGACAAAACTTTGCACTGATCTTCTTTACTTTCTTACTCACCCCCTTTCTTTTACACATCTTACTTTCTCTCTGATTACTGACTCTTTTCTTTTTCACATTCTATTCTCTCTCCCCCTTAGTTTTTCACATGAACCCTCTCCCCATTTGACATCAATGGAAAAGGGTGACACAACTTTTTCTAGCTCTTTCCTCTTTTATGATACTGCATATACTTGCACTGCTCACTACTGCTTTGCAACATCTTTTTCTTTCACTGCTCTGAATACTCCCCCTTAGGAGTGCACACTAAACTGGATCAACTCTTACTCCCCCTGATTGCAACAATCATCAAAGCTACTACCTACTCCCATTGAGAAGTAGCCTCCAACACCAGTCCAAAAAAGAATGAATCTTGAAGCACACTAGACTGATGCATCTCTTTATGCATCTAGTTCAAAGGAGGGGCAATAACCCCCAACTTCTCCTAGAGATACTCAAATGTATACTTAGGAAGAGCCTTGGTGAATATGCCAGCAACCTGATCCGTTGTAGGCACATACTCAAGGTTTACCTCATTCTCTGCAACCTTCTCTCTCAGAAATTGATACCTGATTGAAATATGCTTTGTCCTTGAATGTATCACTGGATTCTTTGAAATGTTAATAGTGCTTGTATTACCACAAAAAATAGAAATTAGCTCATCATACACAACTTTGATATCCTTCAAGGTTTGTCTCATCCATAACACCTGTGTGCAGCATGATGTTGCAGCAATATACTCTGCTTCTACAGTAGATAAAGACATTAAATCTTGTTTCTTACTTAGCTAGGACACCAATCTGCATCCAAGAAAGAATGCACCACCACTTGTACTTTTCCTGTCATCTACACAACCAACCCAATCTACATCTATATAAGCATTTAGAGTAAAGTCAGTATCTTTTAGATACCACAAGCCAAAATCTAGAGTGCCCTTTAAATATCTGAATATCCTCTTCACTGCCATAACATGTGACTCTCTAGGATCTTCTTGAAATCTAACCACAAGCCAGACTGCATGCATAATATCTAGTCTATTAGCAGTCAGATACGTTAATCCTCTAATCATTGATTTGTACTTGCTCTGATCAGCCTTAGGAGATTCATCGTTCTTTCTCAACTTGCAACCAGTGACCATAGAGTACAAACTGGTTTAGAATATTCCATTCCAAACTTCTTTAATAACTCTTTTACATACTTTGATTGAGAAATGAAAATACCCTTATCTGTCTGATTGATCTGTAACCTGAGGAAGAAGTTCATTTCCCCACACATTGACATTTCAAATTCTTTTTGCATCTCATTTACAAAACTCTTACACATACCTTCATTTCCACCAAAAAATATATCTACATACACTTCTACAATCAAAATTTGATCTCCACTTGATGTACACATTGCTATCTGCAGAGCCTTTATTGAATCCTTGTTGTAATAAGTACCTATCTAACATTGCATACCAAGCTACGGGGCTTACTTCAATCCATATAGTTCCTTCTTCAACTTGTAAACCATATCAAGTTTATCTGATAACTAAAATCCATCTGGTTGCTCTATGTACACTTCCTCTTCCAACTCAGCATTTAGAAAAATAGAATTCACATCCATTTGATACACTTTGAAATCCTTATGAGCTACAAAAGCTAGAAACATCCTAATGGCCTCCATTATTTCCACTGGAGCATAAGTTTCCTCATAGTCTATTCCTTCCACTTGTGAGTAGCCTTTACACACAAGTCTTGCCTTGTTCCTTACCACTTCACCATTCTCATTCAGTTTGTTCTAGAATACCCACTTAGTTCCAATCACATATTTGTTCTTTGGTCTTGGGACAAATTCCCAAGTCTGATTCTTCTCAATATGTATTAGTTCTTCTTCCATTGCCTTGATCCAAAACTCATCCTTGCATGCCTCAACCACTATTTTGGGTTCGAATTTAGAAATTAAACATAGATTTACTTGTTCTTCAACAACTTTCCTTCTTGTCAATACACCTTTTCTCTTATCACCAATGATTTGATCTTCAAAGTGATGCCTCTGCACATACTTGGGAGTTTTAGGGATTCTTTCTAAAGCTTCTTGTTCTTCAACTTGTACTTCTTTTTTTGGAGTTTCTTATTCTTCAACCTATACTTCCTTTTCATTAGTTTCTTCTTCTCCACAAGAAGACTCATCCGATTCATATCCATTAACCTCTGAAATCTTCTGTATGTCTTCATCAACCTTAACATTAGCACTTTCAATAATTTTTCTTAACCTTTTGTTGTAGCATTGGTAAGCTTTGCTTCTAGTAGAATACCTAAGGAAAATACCTTCATCACACATTGCATCAAACTTTCCTAGTTCTTCATCTCCTTTGATATAACGTTTGCTTCCAAAAACTTTGAAATATTTAACAGTAGGAATCCTTCCATACCATAGCTCATAGGGAGTCTTTGTGTCATTTTCTCTTGCTTGTACTCTATTCTATATGTAGACAACAGTCTAAATTGCTTCTCTCCAGTAGACTTCCGGTAGGTTTGCATCTTTTATCATTGTCCTTGCAGCTTCTTGAACAATCATGTTCTTCCTTTCAACCACTCCATTCTACTGAGGAGTTCTAGGGGCAGATATTTATGCCTCTTTACCCATGATTCTCACAAAACATGTTAAACTCATTAAAAGTAAATTCTCCACCTCTATCAGATCTCAAGCATTTGATCCTCATATCCATTTCATTTTCAACCATTGCTTTAAAGGCTTTAAACTTATCTAGGGCTTCTGATTTTTCTTTAAGAAAAGTAACCCATGTCATTCTAGAACAATCATCAATAAATAACATAAAATACCCGTCACCTTGAAAACTCCTTACTCTTGTAGGACCACAAAGATTTGTATGTACCAATTCCAACAATCTGATAGATGACTGATCCTTGATTTTGAAGCTTCTTCTTGTTTGCTTTCCAAACTCACATTGCTTACAAACAATAGTAATAGGCTTTGTAATCTTTGGTAGATCTCTCACAACTTGAACTGAACTTATCCTTACCAGGCTATCAAAACTGATCATAATCTTCTATGCCATAGCTAACTCTCACTGAGCTGAGTCATAGAGCAATAACTATCACCACCTTTGAGATGATAAACATTTCCACCGGTCCTCTTTCTAGTACCAATCACTTTTCTAGAGCTTTTTCTGATCTCACAACCATCATCTTGAAACATAAGATTGTATCTTTTACTACACATCTGTCCAACACTCAAGAGATTATGCTTTAAACCTTTGACATAGAGAACATCATCAGTGTTATTCTTTCCATCAAAACTTGCTGAACCTTTTCCATAGATCTTAGCAGCTACATCATCACCGAACCTAACTACTCCACCATCATATTTTTCAAGTTTAACAAACTTACTCTTATCACCTGTCATATGATTTGAGCATCCACTATCAATGACCCAGTCATCTTTTTCTCTTCTAGCATGAAAAGAAGACATTATAGTCCCTTCAGAGTTAGTACTTGCTTCCGAACCCTTTTCATTCACATAGCTTCCAGAGTTAGCATAAACAGTTTCATCTCTTAGGGCTATGAATAAGCATTCATTACCATTATCATCCTCATAATCAGATTCATCATTAGATATACTTTCATCTTCTCCAACATAATAACTTTTCTTAACCATCTTACCTCTGTTTTCCCTATTCTTAATTCTTAGAGCTTTATCTAGACATCTTGAAGCATAATGACCTATTTTTCCACAACTAAAACATTTAAAAGGTAACTTACCATTGAACCTTCTAGTACCCTTTTTCATCCTTCTCACAAAGCTAGCTTCCACTTCATCAAAGTCTTTCGGATCAGATTCTACAACCTTCTTTGATTTTCCATCCTTAAAAGCAATCTCATCCTTTGTAGTTCCACTAGTTGTGCCAAACTCTCTTATTTCAAAAGCAGTTAATGTGCCAAGCAACTGATCTTTGGTAAACTAATTCAAATTTTATAATTCTTCAATAGCAGAAACCTTATGACTGTAAGCTTTGGGAAGAGTTCTGAGTACCTTCAATATCACTTCTTTATCATCTATACTTCCACCAAGTCCTTTGATGCCATTGACAACTTCATCCACCTTCTGCAAGTAGCTTGTAATGTTTTCATCTTTAGACATTCGCATGGTCTGAAACATGAGCTACAAATTCTGCATTTTAGCTTGTTTGACCTTATCATCTCCTTCATTAACACTTTTCAACTTTTTCCAAATCTCATTAGCATTTTTCAAATGCACAACTTTCACCAATTCAGAATTAGTAAGTCCACTTAAAAGAGCATGTTTAACCTTACCATCTATTTCATGAGCTTTGATCTCATCTGTAGTGCTTACGCCATTCTGGGGTACAGTGTAATTAGACTCAACAGACTTCTAGATCTCATAACCAAGAGAAATTAGAAAAGCTTCCATCCTTACCTTCTAGAGTGCAAAATCAGATCCATCAAATAGGGGAACATCCTTCTTGTGTGTCATCCCAGATCTACCTCAAGCTGTTAAGCTCTCTTCCAAGGAACCTAGCTTTGATACCAATTGAATGCACAAGACAACTAAGAGGGGGGGTGAATCAGTTGCATCAAAACTTCAAACCCTCATGAACATTCATATCCGCATTAACCTTTAAACATGTTATGATGATTAAGCATGAAAAGAACATAACTGAAACTGAATCATAACAACACCCACACAAGAGAACACCAAATTTTACGTGGAAAACCCTAAAAGGGAAAAACTATGGTGAGGATTAGCTCACAATATAATGTAGTAGCAATACCGAATTACAAAAGGCTCATTGCCAAAGGGCTCACTGCCCAAAAGAAAGAATGCTCACTGCAGGTGGACTCATTGTCCAAGTGGACTCACTACCCACTGAGAAAGAAAGAGAGAAGAGAAGAGTGGCTCACTACTAGGATTTGCACTGATATAATTGCATCTAATCTATACATGGAGTTCAGTTCCAATGAAGCTCAATATTCACCACAATACAAGCAACACCTTCACAACAACACTGAAAATAGTAGACACCTTCTGCTCATTGCATCCAATAGCCTAACACATGAAATATCTCACTACACTAATCAAATTTGCATCACAAAACATTATATCCTTCGTGCATACATACATCCACAAATCCTTGACACTTATTTATACCATCATCAATCATGAAAACATTCTCCAAGGTCGGCAACACATCTTAACCCATAAAATTCAAATTAGGTCTGGACCTAAACATTCCCATGGAGGAAAGGAATGAATGAAAACCACACCACCTCTTGGCATGGACCTAAATTCCCTCTTACATCTTATTCCACACTTCCTCAATCAACAAAGCATAACCGAGATTAGTGTAAACAACGAAGTCAACCAAACTTGAGTTAACAATATGGACTTTCAAGAACACACTTTCTCAAAGGTAAACACACCTCGCAGATCTTACACAAAAATTTAACATAATCTAGAAACATCCATAAATATCTTGAAGTCACCTGAAAACCAATAAATTTAACCACACCAACTTTCACCTGAAGAAAGTTCATAATTTGCTTACAAATAACATTGTTAAACTCTGCTACACAAGAAATCACTTTTCAGAGCATCAAATCACAAACCTTCTAGATTGAAGATAGATAAGGACCTTATAATCACAAATCTAGAAATGCAACACCTGAAACCACTCTGCGGAGAAATGTGGAGAAAAACACTTTCTCCCAGACACACTGCAAACATTGTTCTCAAACTGGTGAACACAACTTTCACTGCACAACGATCCGGAGCACCAAATTCTGGATTTAGCATCTTCAAACACTTCTAAAGAACATATCCAAACCACATACTCAGATCTCAAACACAAAAGAAATGCAGAGCAAAAACTCGAACAACACTCTATAAGCTAGAAGACTTCTTCAACACATTGTTTCCAATATTAATCAAATTTTCTCAAAAGCACTTGGAAACCCAACAACAAAAGCATATCCTTAACATCTTCAACACCTCTAAAAAGTAACCAAATCACTTTTAGCAAGAAAAATTAATCAAACAAAAACAACCTCATCAGAAGACACATTTGACACCAATGACAACACCGATTAGCACATACTTGCAACAGTGACCTATCTATATTACAACTCTAATTTTTAGATAATATATTCAACAAGGTTACCAGGAAATTAAAAACAATGATACCTTTTTTTTCTCTCTCTTGCTTTAGCAATGATGTGTACATCACTTCATTGTTCCTTTTTGATACATTAATTTTGTCAAAATTTTTCATTCGAGAAAAAGCCACTTGGATGGTGTAAATGTCATAGTCAGAGCATTGCATCTGGTCCTCTGGTTTATCTTGAACTTTGGGCACAATAATCATGTAATCCATTTTTTTAGTTTCTAGGTCAAATGTAGTCAATACCCTGGTTGTTGCAGGCTCTGAAGTTGCAGTAGTCTGTATCTCTAGCACTTGCTTCTTGTGTCTTTTAGATATTTTTCCTTTATTTTCAAACTCAGCTTTGTAATAAGAATCTATGACACTTGACATAACTTTGAATGGTGAAGGAGTAGTTGTAGTGTTGGGGACATCTCTAATTAATTAAGGCTAAGGATTAGCCATTCCTATCTCAGTCACACTAACGATAGGAGGGGGGGTGCCTTCTGGAAACAATTGCTTTGATGTGGATATGGAATCAAAACCTGTCATAATCTTTTGCTTCTTAGTCTTCACAAGGTCTTGTCCTCTAAGTTTGTCTATAGTATATTCTAATGTTATTGTTGGCCTCTTTTGAGTTTGTTGTTGTGGCTCTTGCTAACCACTACTACTACTATTACCTGTACCATCACCAGATTTGCCACTAGTAGCACTAGAATGTCCACCATCTCCTACAAGAAAAGAATGAGAAACATGCAGATCAGATGACCTTTGTGGTACTATTATTGATTGAATCTCACTCTGAGGATTTAAAGCTAGAATAAAACTAATCTTCTAATCTGTATGTGTATGCCCTTTGGCTTGTTCATCAACTCTAATGTTGAGTTGAAGATCATTAGGTTTTCTAGGGTATACCTTTGGTACCATCCAAATACCTTGTCCTGGTGGCCCCTAACCACCACCTTCATAACCCAATTTTTGGGCTATTGATGCTCCTGTAGTATATGTTTCTCTTGTGGTCTCACTCATATGAGGTTTGAATGCATAGGCACTAAGATCTGTGGGTTGGTCTTCATCCTCCTCATCACTTTCAACATTAGTTGCTTCAGTAATAGTGGGATGCTCTATATCTCACAATTTGTTGAACTCTTCATCTTCTAAAATTTCTTCAAATTCTACCGTAGCTTTTGGATCACCGAGATCCTTCCTCATAGACAAAAACGCACTAATTTTTTGTTGTGACCACTATTCCTTTGTACAAGCATCTCTTAGAGTCTTTGAAAATTTTGTATACGTAGATTTCTGAGTAGCTCTTGTATAGAAATTGTTGTATCTCTTGATTGCCAGTGCCATCTCTGCATCTCTCTGTGTTTGTGGAATTGGATGCAATCCCATTATTTCTGATGACAATATTTTAAAAGTAATACCTCTTTGAGCAACAATTTCTTCCATGACTTTTTTGACCTCATCCCAAGAATTCTTGTTTCTCAACATTTCTAGCAGGGGTTTACTTTCATGTTGAATTCTAGTTGGAGTGTTCTTATTGGCCACAAGCCTTGTTTTAATCATGTCACATCGGTCATGCTGCCAGTGAGAGTCAATATCAAATTAAAAAAGTTGTAAAATTTCATGTGCCACAATGAATGCTTTTCTCTTGAATGTGAACCCTCCACATGAAAAAGGTAAGGAAGGAAATATGCTCTTCTTTTGATGACTAACAAAGTATAGTTGATCTGTACTCTCCATCTACCGTATGTATTCCAATGTAAAAACCCTCTCTATCACATGTATTGGAAGTTTGTGGGGCTCTACTCCTGATCCATAAAATCTTAGAACAGTATATTCCTCCATGAAGTACCAGCTAGCCAATTGTATTTCTTTTCCCAGTTGAATGCAATTTCTACAAGAATCAGACAATCTAGGCATTAGAGTATTTGTAATGGATTGATACAATGAAGCCAAAAAGTAGTACGTAAAATGATTGTAGTTCTTTTGATTATGATACATCTTTATCTTATGGGTCCAATCATGTAGTCCATTTTTATCTTGTTGAATCTGAAGCTTGTTGTCTCAAAACATCCCAGCAAACCGCACTAGAAATAAATAGCACAAGTAGGTTGTGAACCTAAATGTATTTATGTTGGAACTGGAAGTGGGAGCTTCACTTTGACTTCGTTTAATCATTAAAAACTAATCATGCATGGATCCTGTAATGTGCTCAAGAAATTTGTATTTAGCAGGTGGATTGCATTGATGGATATTGTATACCATTTCAAGGAGGCTGCATCCACTTGACTATTATTATCCAATCCAAGGCAAAAGACTAGCATGGAAACAGTATCCTGAACCCATTGTTTAAAAATATCAATTTTATATGGAGGCTTATGATTTTGATTGAGTAGGGCACCATCCAATGTTAAAGATTTAAGAATTTTTTTTTATCATTTTCATTAACTGCTTCATAAGTACTAACCAGTTTTTCTGTTTATGTGGACTTTTCCACATTCTTCAGTGGTAAAACCCAACAATTGGCCAAAATATTCTCCATTAATGGGAAACATTACTTCCTGGCTATCTTTTATAACTATTGCTTTTTCATTTTCATCATAATTCTAGGCACATACCATGATAAATTCAGGCCAGAGGAAAACCTTAGGGAACATTAGGTGTCCCAATCCAACCACCCATGGTGCAGTCAAACCATTAATTGGTATTGGTTTTTTTTGGTCAGGTTGCACTTGACATACCTTATTCTCCAATGAAAATCTAAGTGCCGAGGTAAACCTTCCAAAGATTACAGGGTCATAAATATCATGATATTCATCTATAAAACTTAGGGTTTTAAGCAGTCCAACGTAGTATATTTTATCTCTTTCTTTGGTTTTCCCAATTTTTGGTCTAGTAGTGCTAGTAGACATGCTTGTAAACACTCAACCCTAAACCCCAAGATTGAAAAAACTAAATTCTCAAGGACAATAGTAATAGTAATAGGAATGAAGTATTTCTGTATTTCACTTACCTGGAAAAGATGAATACAAAGACTAGCATTGAGTGACTCCGTGGCATCACACAATCGATATTAAAATTTCTTATGCACTACAATCTCCTTGAGTCCTTGACCCTCTCCCTTCGAAATAGTATCAATTAAAATTGCTAAGTGCCAACTGTGAAGTAAAGCGAGTGACACGTGTTACATTCTTTTATTAAAGTTATAAATTTTATTTTATTCTCAAGGAAGATAATTTTTTAAAAAGTTATTATATTCTATTCTATTCTTTACTTTCAATACAAGTTTGTAGTTGTAGTTGTATTGAGTAATCCCACTTCAAACGAAATTTAAGGATGGACTACAAGTCTGTAGTCTGAATTAATAATTTAATACAACACATACGTCGAGTGGTGGAATTGAAAACTATTGTATAATCTCAACCGTTGATCTTTGTAAATCTAATAGATTTTGATTGATTTCAGAGGTTTGAGTTTGCAAGTCTAGCGCTCTAGACTTTCATGCCAGAATTCAACTACATCCGTCCATCGAAACATTCATCGAATGGTGAAACATGACGCTAAAGTATGAAGCTCCCTTTATATGAAGTCGAGCCCACTTTGATGATATAATATAGGTTAGATATATTATATAATAATTATAATTAATATTATATAAAATATTATAATATAGGTTAGATATATTATTATAATATATTAAATAATAATTAGAATTATATATTATATTATATAATAATTATATTATATTATATATAATATTATATTATATATAATAATTACGTCGAAGACATTCCCTTTGACATCGAGAGCCCTGACCTGGAAGATCGACAATTAGCATTGAGCTACAGGCATGCAAGACGATTGAAACGTCTTCCGCCGTTCGATTTTGCCGTCACCTTTTTCCGTTTCTGTTTGGCATTTTCTTTTTCCATCGGGACCATTGTCTTTTTCCATTTGGCATTAGGGCATTCAATGGGATGGCAAAAGCAGGGATCTCAATTTGAAATAGACATGCGTACCTCGATTGGTGGTCTCCATTCACTTATAGACCTGCAAGATAATTAGAATCGTTTTGGCTGTTAGATTCACCGTCACCGTTTTTCCTTTCTCCGTTGTTTTTCACTCTCAGTTTCTAGTTGCTCATTCATTTCACTCATTTCTCTTGCAGGCTGATGTAGCATTTTTATTTTTATTACAACCATTGGACTTCATACTATATGTTTCCCACCTGTCCACGTAAGCAGACCATAAAAAGCGCTTAATTTAACAATGTGGATGAGGACGAGCGAACAATTTCTGTCAATTTCTTCGTAACCTGCACATGACTTTATTTCAAAATTTTCCTATTATTTCACATTTTTCCTTTCATTTCAATTTATTTTCATTGAATTAGTCTCTATACAATAATGAGCTGGCAATAAGTGTCTTTTCTTTTTTCAATATTTCAAATTTGATTTTTATGTTTTTTTGGGGGTCTTAGACTTTACTGAGTTTGATATTTTTTTTTTACATTTACTGGACATTTGGAGTCTCCACATTTATATTATATATATTACAAATATTAACTAGCACTTGCACCCATAGCCTATAGGAGGTTTAAGGAATACACCCATAGGAACAAACGAGTTTAGAAAATTTCTGGCTGAATTTTGATATTCTCATACATGTTGGCGATTTAAATTATTTATTAAATAAATGCTCTTTTGAAACATATTAGGCTTTAGTTTAGAAAATAAAAAATCATATATAAAACTATGATATTATTTATTAAATAAATGCTCTTTTGAAACATATTAGGCTTTAGTTTAGAAAATAAAAAACCATATATAAAACTATGATATTATTTATTAAATAAATGTTCTTTTCAGACATATTAGGCTTTAGTTTAGAAGATAAAAAACCAAATATAAAACTATGATATTATTTATTAAATAAATGCTCTTTTGAAACATATTAGGCTTTAGTTTAGAAAATAAAAAACCATATATAAAACTATGATATTATTTAATAAATAAATGTTCTTTTGAAACATATTAGGCTTTAGTTTAGAAAATAAAAAACCAAATATAAAACTATGATATTTTATTTCAAGGTTTAACTGCGTAGTTCTTGAGTCAAACACATGACTCATATTTCATGAGTAGTGGTTCACATGAACCCATCTCTAATGTTAACACGAGAGATGGGTTCATGTGAACCACTACTCATGAAATATGGGTCATGTGTTTGACTCAAAAACTATGCAGTTAAACCTTGGAATAAAATATCATAATTTGACATGTTGCAAAAAATACCTCCTACTTATCAAATATAAAACATATATCTCTCATTTTACAAGGTAAATATTAATTTTTTAAAATAATTTAATAATTATTTAATATATTTTTAAAATCATATAAAATCGTATATTTATATTGAATGTTATATATTTAATATTTAAATATATTTTTATTTTATTATATATTAATTATATATATACAATTTATATTATATTTATATTTATAATTAAATATTATATTCTATATATATTTTTTTTATTCATGGGTAAACGCTTTTGACCGGAGCTATGAACCGGTTACAATTATCAGGTGGGCAGGGGGGAGACTGGACCTCGTGACCATCTTTACCACAACGGAATTACTTAGCCAATCGAGCCAGGGCCCCTGCCCAAATATTATATTCTATATATTTATAAATAATTTATTTATTCTATAGAACTAAAAATATATAATTATTAATACTATAAGATTAATTCCGTTCACCATCGATTTCTATGAATTTGTTTGCCAAAACTTTCATTTTCATTTACCACACCATTTTAAAAGGATTGGTTGGATTTGGAGTTCCAAATCACCTTGTGGGTCCATAATGGAAGCTTAAAGAGTTAGAACAAGGTTGTGAGTATAATTATTGGCAGGGCTTCCTAAAGAATTGAAAGGGATGGAATTTTAGATAGAAAGAAAGAAATATATTGTATAATTTCAATCATGGAGGTAAGTTTAGTAGGCTATACAAATGGTTGAATGGAAATATTTTACAAGTCTTGTTAAAGGATGTCCTTGTGAGAAAGGTATGTTTTAAGAAGATCGACCAATAAGTGTACCACCTAGCTTGGTGGATTCAAAGGCAATAGGTTAAACATGCCTAGGAAACAAGATGACCGGTACAAGGCACTATCACTAGCAAATAATTGACTGAAACAAATAAATAAATTTACGTGTACATACCTGCTTTTACCCACTACTATTCAAAAACAAATTTACTTGCATGCATGTCAACATATTTAATTGGCTATTCTTAAATATCATCTATTTAAATAGTCAAAGGTCAATTTTGGACAATAAAAATAGGACAAATATTTACCACTTTTTATTGTGAATGAGGTGTAAAACTTTTATTAGCTGCTTGACCATTGAAGTGGATGATATTTACATAGAGTGATATTTAATTTACTCTTAATGTAGGAGAACAACACATACCACTACATTCTTTCAATGTTCAAATGATGGAGGGACAACAACTATTCACAAAAAATAGAAGTGTATGCTCTCTTCTGAAGAAACCACTAATTACTTTTATCTACATGGTATTTCGGTGTACCCATTGCATACTAAAATGTGATTGCTAGTTATTCATCTATTGATCTTTGTAAATCTAACAGCTCTAGATTGATTATCGAGGTATGAGTTCGCAAGTCTAGTGCTCCAGACATTTCACTCCAGAATTCAACTACAACCATCAAACAATATATTGGATAATTATTAGATATATAATTATATATATTATTATTATATATAATTATATTAGATATATTATTATAATATATAATATCGACGGTGGTGTTTTAAAGTGCTTGACTAATAAAGATATAATGGTCCAACACATTGCACAACTTTAAAGTGTTTGTCCTTTGTTCGAGGTTGTGATATGGTCCTAACATGCGATATTCAAAAGATCAAGGTTTGGTCTTGATCAAATGGTTGATATTAAGAAGATGTGACCGTTTGCACTTCACGACATGTTGTGTTTAATTAAGAAATTAATGAGGCGACGACAGGTAATAAATGGATTTTATCCTCCATTTTGAATTCCATTATGCACATTGCAATTCTGAACATACTGAAGACTGAAGACTTATGCGAGTTGTAGTAGAGTATGACTGAGTAGCTGGTGATTGCGACTTTAAAGTTCAGGTGCAGGGTGACTGTATAAATTGGTATGTTGAATCTTGATAATAGGGATATCTGTCAAGCCCTCAACCCCCTTCTTTCCTTATAGCATGTCCTACTCCTTTTGCCTATAATCATGAGTCAGAGGTCTGACCGTGGGGGTAAAATGAAGAGGGATTTATCTCAAGACCTTATAAACCAGCTCTCGGGATGTTCTAAAAAATATATACATGCCCAGGGTACCAGAGAATTAATGGATAGGTTTAATAATTATCAACAATACATTAAGGATGCTATTCTACCAATAGCAGAGTGGGAGCTATTTGAGTTTGGATACAACCGTCGTGCCCTAGAAAAACCCATTTCACACATTTGGGAATTGGATTTAGGGAAATTAGTTGTCCTCAATGTATTTGTAAATGTGGACCTCATTCGAGAAATTAGTTAGAGTTACTTTTCCATCTAAATAGAGAATTGATAATTGAAGTGTTTGGTCTAAAACCCCTGGCCCATGAAAGAATTATTTTTGAGGTGCTAAAGAATGAATACAATAGAAATAGGTAGGCTTACAAAACATACAAGTTACCTCTTCACAGGCCAAGAAGCATGGGAAAACATTTGAAAATCTCTGACCATGAAATAGAACCTTTCAACATTAACATGTTTGAAGACTACTTTGTGAAGACTTACTATGCCCTCTGTCAAGTTTTTGGGATCGATTATAATCCCCTAATATCAAATCATTTATTGGTCATGATTTTTGATATACAAGATAAATACGAGTATAGAAGGTTTGATTATGCTACATATCTAGTTGAACATATCCATGATGAATTGGTAGGATGCAAACGAAGAGATCATGCCCCCACCTTTTATAGGTATTCCTTGCTATGCCATATTTTATTGCACTGTGGGAGAAGATTCTAGGGCAGTGAATTGCAAATCCAACATCAGACCAAGGATGAAGAGCCTATACCAATTCAGGGCAGAGTTCACTTATGGGACTTGTTTCACAGCAATGCAAATTACCTGGTGTTTGAGGAGCATTTTGCACAAAGGGTGCTAGGACTATTAGGATAGGAGAGGCCTAGACTCTCCAAGGAGATAATGGACTTGCTAAGGCCTTTGGAGAGAAAACCAGATGGTGTGATTGATCACAATTGGGGTGATTGGTTCCTTTACAGGAATGTAACCATAATCAGGGTTTATGGGGCAAATGTCAAATCCCACTTATTCCCCAAGAATGTGCCAAACATGGTTGCATTTTTGGAGATTATGTGGCATTTGAATGAATCTGATAAGTTTCACTTGAGAAATAGTAAAAAGGGGACTTTCCTTACTTCAACAATCAATTTCCCTGGTTTCTTTATCAGTGCTAAAGAAGGTTTGGAGGCCTGCTTGGAAAAACTGCAACAATACAGACTGCCCACAATAGACCATAGGAATTATGACCCTGAGAACTTTATTGATAGTGTAAGGAGAGAGAAACACATATCAGGGTTCCAGCATTGTTTCGATGAGCAAGAGGATTTGCTTAGAAATTGTGTTTCAAAGACAAAGATTAAATTGAGAAGAGAAAATTGGGGTCTCATTCTTCTTAGAGAAAGGTAGAGGAAGTTGAAGAACCCTGCATATAATGGTGCCTTCAGTGAAATTATTGATTCTATTCTTAGGATGCAAGTGATGTTGGAACAAGTCGAGGAACTCAAGTTTGTAGCCAAAAGGAAGCCAGTGTCTCCTAAGAAGCAGCAGCTGCTTGAGGAAAATGTTGAAGAACCTACTCAATCTATGGTTGAGGAGGTTGCAAGAGATGCATGAAGTTCACTTCCTCCCCCTAAACCAATTGTTGAAAATCAACCTTTAGTTGATTACTCCTTGACAGAGGAGGTTGAGGAAAACCAAATTGACTTTGATGAGGTGCAACAGGTGTTAAGGTCACCTCCTAGGAATGAAATACATTTGTCAATGCCTTCCCCATTAAGAACTTTATTGAGCCTGCAAGAAAGCAATGCAGCTGTAAAAGATGTCAGGGCATTGGCTTGCAAGGAATTTCTATCTAATGATGAATTCATTAAATCAAAGGAATTCAGAGCTTTACTTATGCAGAGGAAGTCTGAGATGTACCTGAAGAAGTTGAATGAGGAACATGGTAAAGCTGAAAATGATGATAAGGTGGCAATTGCTTAGAGGGTTTTGAAGGAAGCTGACATGGATATTAGTAGCATTACCCCTAAGGAAAGAAGAAGGTTAGTAAAGGAAAGTGGTTTATTTCTCTTTTCAGGATGAGATATCTCATCTGCTATTGCTATGGATACTATTAGAAGGTAAGATGAATTTGATGATGAAGTATTGACACATGAGCAAGCAGAAAAAATGTTTGGAGCAAGTTTTAATGCCAATCATGAGACTTTGGAAATTTGGGCTATACCTCCATGTGATAATAAACCACAAGTGGCAAGGGATATAAATGAGCTCACAGGCCAGTTAATTGTGAGAAGATTAACTGACACCATTGCCCCTCAGGCTGCATCGTTGGTGGTAGTTATAGAAAAATTTAGTGAAGCTGTAGCAAAGAAGCTACAAGTAGAACTAGACAAACAAAGGGAGGATTATGTGAAGCTATTACATGAGTACAACAAGCTCAAATCACTTGTTCCTTCTAGTGGAATTGAAGTCTTATCAGCACTTTCTGTGTCTAGTGGACAAAGAGTTCATCAGGATATGAAGGAGATTCTATTGGTGTTACTAAATTACAAGAGAATTTGAGAAGGAGCAACGGTCTAATTGACAAACTCAAAGAAGAGCACAAAAGTGAATAGGTAGCTCTGATTAAAAACTTCTTGGATCATCATATGAGTTAAGTGTTCAATAAAGTAAACGACGCATGAGTTTGTTTAAGTAATTTGAAAAAGGTAATTGAAAGCCACACTATGAATGAGTCAACCTTAAGGGATATTCTAGCTACTTGGATTCCCTATGTGCATGTGATGAATCATATTTATAATAGTGCCAGCGTAGGTTTTGATGTGCCAGATGGAGTGATCGACACACATGAAGTCATAGATGTTTTGAATGAAGTCTTTAGTTTTCATGACCGATTGATATAATGCTGAAGGACAGATTTAATAGCTTTAAGTCTCTTGAAAAGTATTCCCTGCCACCAATTTGTACTGAAAATGGCACTGAAAAGTCTATGTTAGATTGGAAGGCACAATTTGGCAGCATAGTTCTTGTCTCCATCAAATCAATCATCACTGGGAGCAAGATTGATCATGTGCAATGTAATGCTCAAATGGACAGGCTACTGAATTTAGAATCTAGCTTGAGTAGTTTCATAAAAGAAACTAAAATATCATTAGACACCAGGTACACAACTTATATGCAAAGAGTTGATAAAATTTTGAAGTATAACTGGCCAGCAAAGGAGGAATATAATGTATGGGTGCATAAGTATGCAATGTAATCACCATCCGTAATTTTATGTCTAGTCTATGTTTAGGAGCAATAAATTATAGGGGATTTTGGTCTATGTAGTGTGAGTACTTTTGTATGATGTATTCTCCCCAATTGAATTAAATGATAGAATGCAAATTGTTTATGCATCTTATCTCCATTTGTGTTTTTTGTAACCGACGATTGAGAATTTGAGAATTAATACAATCAAGGATCTATAAATTATTACTTCTCTCATGATGAATCTTACTAGTAGTTTTAATTATTTCTGATAACTTATAACTTTTAGAGTCACTTAATTAGGTTTAGAATAAGGTTTTAAATTTTAATCTAATCAGGGTTATGGTTATGTTTATACTTTATAAATCTTGTTAGCGTTACATTTAATGTTTTATTTATGTACCAAATTATGATTAAATGCCACATGTCAAGAAAGTACCTTTGGTGGGAAAATGGAATTCATTCTACAACCAAAGGTTTAAGGGACACATGGTGCCTTATAATATATTATATTATTATTATCATATATTATATTATTATTTGATAATAATATAATATATGATAATAATTATATGATATATTATAATATAATAATTATTATATTATAATATATTATATAATTATTATCATATATTATATTATTATCTGATAATAATATAATATATGATAATAATCATATAATATAATAATTATTATATATTATATTATATAATATATTATAATTTATAATAATTATTCAACCATTGTCATTCATGTCATCATCAGAATATTCATAGCACATGATAAAATGACACATGTCAGGATTAAGGAAAGTACCTTTGGCGGGACCATGGAATTCCCACTATGACCAAAGGGATACATGCCACCTTATGGCACCATTACAACTTTAAGTTTTTAGCTTAAAGCAAGGTTGTGATGAGACAAATCCTTGTGACAAGACAATAGAAACCGCCACATGTGAGAGGCTTGGAGGGGATATGCCCGATAAATATTAAAAATATATCAGAATAATATTAAAATAGATCGGGGCGATTCAAAACAAGGACCCATAGGAAACACGTGGTGTATTTGTGCACCATCGTAGCTTCAGAAATATAGGCTTAAATGGAGGCTGCGACCCCCCTGACGAAATCCAAAATAAAATAAAATAAAGGGGTTCAGGGCTGGTAACTTAGAACAAAGGGGCCAGTAACTCGATGACCACCAAGGGGATGAAAGAACAACGTAAGCTGGGGAAACTGGCTACACAAGTCAATGATCAATTAGAAGGATAAACCCTAAATGCCTTAGAAACACCAACCACAATGTTTTTACTTGGGGATTTTGCAGAGTGCATCATGATAACATAGAAACCCTACAAATTTGAATTGACATAACACATCCATTTATCTTTGCCCTTTTTATACATCGCTATACATTGCCATTGAACTCATTTATCTTTTCCATGTGATGAATGTTATTTAATATTGAAAATTTGGACCATTTGTATACATTGCAAATTGCCATTGAACTCGTGTCAATTTCAAACCGTAATTACTTCTATATTTTTTATTAAAATTTAACATCACCCTTCAAAAAGATTGGGGAATTACATCGTACATGAACATCTAACCAACCTCAAAGTTCCAAACAAGACTTCTATCCTTCAACCTTGAATCCTTGCTTTGGTCCTCCAAAATCTTTTTGGTTCCTCTTTTTGACGATGCTTAATGAATATTTCACTATAGTCCATAATTATCCTATTAAAAGGCAATGTCTCTGTTACAAATTCAATTATGTACTCATTCACAATGTTAGTAAATGATTTTCTATGGAACCTTGCTTTATATGTACAAGAAACCACTAGGTATGGGTAACAATAAGGCTAGTAAAGGAGAAATAAATTGATTTTCTCAAGGTCATTGGAAATTGAGTTGCAATACCAATTCCATGCATCAATTCAAATTTCTAGTTTCTCATACATTCATGCATGTGTGGGAGATTGAACCACTACCCAGAATAGAATGCATCATTTGCAAATGTTAAAAGTGTCGATTCTTGACACGATTTATTCCACTTGACGAATGCTTGTATTTCTTCATTCTGAGAACTGCAAAGCAATAACATCCTGCATAGCCATGCACAAATAAATTTTCTCTATCATACTTATTACTATTCTACATCTATGAATTGAGAACTCTATCACATAGTTAAATTCAAAATCATGAATGAACACAAAATAAGTACTTGACAACTTACTTTCTTTGCATAGCTGTTGTAATGAAAGCCATTACATTGGACTTTTATAGTTTATTGATTCTTCTACTATCTAAAACTTAGTAATGCAATATAAGGTTAAAACAATAAACACTATCATATATACATGACACATTTAGTGTCCTGAAAAATGGGTAATAAATAACAAGCAACTCCATTTAATTGACTCTATTGTACCCTAAAAATTTGCATTGGCTAATCTATATGGTTTGTCACTTGCCATTAATGAACTCAATTGGCATTGGCTAATTTATCTGGTTAAGTGCTTTCAACCAAATCAATCGTACGACTCTAATCAATGATAAAGGTACTACAAGTGCAGTCTGTCCTATCAATCGTGCGACACTATTGGAATCCATCCTAATTGAGATCACAATTAACCCATCATAAATGTAAATAAATGTTGGCACCAGGAGTGATTGTTATGTATAATGTGGTGTGCCCTATGGTTATTGTGCATTTTCACACACGACACAATAAATATAGCCCTAAGCCTCTTCTATAAGTTTATTAGGCATCTTCCTTCTTTTTTGGTTGTTTTTGTTTTCACAATTTCATGGCGAATTGCTATCATTGAGATTCAAGATGAGTCATTTGATTTCTCGTTGTGTTTCTCTCTTGCCTTGCAAGTGGGAAATGGTGGATTTTGATAGATATGATGAGAAAAAACTACGGAAGGTGTTATGATTGACTCCCCCTGGTTGACGATGTTGTCTGAGATATTATTGGCCGTGATATTCTTTCACAATATCTTGAACAAAATCTTTTCAGTGACATCCTCTATGCATTTCTATCAAATTTAATGGACCTAGTCGATGATCCAAGTCTGGTGAAGATGATAGGGAAGGCAATGATTCAAGAATTGCTTATCCCTGGGGATAAGCTTGATTTAGCTTTAAATGATTACGATTATGATTCCGGACCATGGGATAAGGTTAGAATTTTCCCATTACATTTGTTAGAGCACTTAGCTGTAGCTAAACACATTCTTAGGGAGGCAAGGAGGGCAATTGTTAGAGGATCGTTGGAGCACTTTAACATGGCCCTTATTTCACATAATGATTTATCTGATTGTTACTTAAGAAGGGCAAGGTCTATTATCTATGATGTAGATTTTCTTCTTCACGGGGCAGTTATTAGAAGACAAATGAACGATGGGCACTAACAACTTTATTTTGAGTTTTTGAAAATTGAAATTATTTTGAATTTTCCCTTTTCTGCGTATGCCTTTATCCAAGGTTTGTGTTAGGGCACTTTAGGCTTGGATTGGGACTATGTAAATACTAAAAAATCCTCCGTAGACTATAAACTAAAATTCTTTTATTTAAAATAATATATTAATATGGGTTATCGATATAGATTACAATTGTTGTCAACATTTTAATTCTTTTGTCTTATTATCTATTTTTTTTGATAATAACATAATTCTGGAACTCTTATTATTTTATGGTTAGGATGATTGGTTGATTCTGGAAGTATTATAATTTAGAATATATGTAAAAAATAAGTTTAATCAAAATCATTCCTTGAATCCTTCAGAAAAGAGATTAACAATGGTGTAATTAATGAAATTAACAAATTAGAATTAGAATCATCTCTCATTTTATTAAGTTAAAAAACTTAAACAAATGTTACAGAAAGATGACAACACAAAGATGACATCCCTTTATAATAAAGGTTACATGGCGAAAGAAGAAGCCCTCAGTCCCTCGCTGGATAAATATTTCTAGTTGATAGAGAACTGAACACTGTGTATTTTCCTCATATTTTCCTTACAACACAATGAAGAAGAAACCGTCGCTTGAGCCCTAGCCACTGGAGCGGGAAGACTATGTTAATGAAATTAGGAATAAAGTTGGGGCTTTCTTTGAAATTTAAGAAGAAAGGCTAACGTAGTGAAAGAAGAAGCCTTTTGTAGTCTGGACTATCTGGAAGGAAGCCAGAAGAATCATCATACCAAGTTGGCTGCCAAAAAGATGAACCAATGGATTGGGAGAGACCACTATCCACAATCCATCACTAGGCTTCTAGAAAGATGCGTCAGTGGATTGGGAGAGAACACTAACCACAACCCATCAAAAATATGCAAGACCATCTATCATACAATGCTGCCAGATGCATTTGGCTATGGAGCCAAGGCACTTTCCAACTGCACTAAAAGAAGATTGATTCTAGAAGGCACCATTCTCCTTCCTCTTTATTTCCCAAGTAGCCAGTTGTTATCTTTCCAAATCCTCCCATGTCATACATGGAGTTCCCATGGCTCATTTTTTTTCATCTTACAAGAACTAGGTCCTTCAAGGTAAGGATAACAACCCAACTGTGTAACCATTCTAACCCCTTCCTCTGCCAGAAAAGATTGCATTCTAACTGAATAATTCCCTTCAAATTAGCTAACAAGGAACAACCAAAAGTTGAAATTGATTGTTGGAAGCAACTTTCTCCATCCCTTTATAGCCATGACTGCTGGGAATTCAAAAAATCATTACCTATCCATCAGTCTTACTAACCCTGCAAATAAATCTCTAGACACCAAAATGTCACTTCATATCATGCTCTAAGAGCATTTGGGCATCCAATTCAAGCAATCCTCATATAGACTTGTCATCTTACTCGTATGGACTTGACATCTCACATCGAAAAGTACCTTGGCTCCCTTTACAAAGCTTGAATTTTGCATCCACTTAATCGCTTTGGGTGACTGATGTGACCACCAAAATGTCAGCCATCAGAGCAAATTGTTCCACTTGCAAATTATTCCACCATTTGATAAAGAATTGATGAATGATTATAGTTCAATTCCGGAAGGTAGATCTCCAATGCTACACATTGCCAACAAAATCCTCTGGAATCAACAAGGAGCCATTAGATATTATTAGATAAAGGTTGAGATATATATAAAATATATAATATACTTATATTTATTATTGTATACTATATTTTATATGATATGAATTATTTAATATAAAATAAAGTCAAGGTGGTGGTAGAGCGCAAGCCCTCAACTGTGAAGATGGGCCCACCTCTTAATTTTGCGATGTACATGAAACATCATGATGAGCCACATGGCATATAGCACAGTCCACTTGTCTCTATTCCAGAGACTTCATGTAGAAATTTGGGTGTGTTAGTACTTTGGCCTGAAATAGAGTTTATGTCATCGATTTGCAATCATCTAATGATAAAAAATATTAGAATATTATAAGTACATCGATGTAAATTGTAATCTCACATTCGTAAAATTTTTAGGTGCCAATTTTCCATTTATTGACATGCATGGCGGAAGTGACATTTGTCCTTTCGTAATAAATAAGGAATGTCGTGAGAAGTGCAATTGCACATTTTTTGGAAGGGAACTTATGCGGCTCATTTATGAATCGTACAACAGTACATGCCATTGAAATCAATGAAAATTATGGAAACATTTTATTAGGTTTGAAACCCTCATGATACCTTATTCTGTATTTTCATTGGTGTACTTCAAAGGAGCTTTGGACTGTGTCTTCTACAGGTGTTGAACATGGGATTTCACAACCAGGTTAGCTAATTGATGCTCTTTCTTGCCCATTTCTTAAGTGATAAATTTGAATTCTTTAAGTCAGCTGGGTGGGAAGAACAATTATTTTTCATGAGTCTAGACTGTTTGTTTACCCCAAATGTTCTGGAGATTTATTTGGCACCCTTAGCAGTTACATAAGCTTTTGTTTACTGGTTTCTCAAACAAGTAAAGATGAAGCAAAAATATCAGGGTTCCCCTATGGCCTCAATTATTGAGAATGGTTTAGCTATGGTGAAGGATACAGAGCTAAGACATATAGATTTGGAGGATTCTGGGATCGATTAGAGCAAAACCCCAAGTCACCTAGAGCTGAGAAAATCCTAACAAGCGGGTTAGCTCGTGCTGGGGGTTTCCCACTTGTTGTACCATGTCCAGACCTGGTTGTTGCATGTGCAAAGAACTATTATCCTGATATTAAGGTTCGGTCATCTTGTTTTTTTGAGAAGACCGAGAGGTGTCTTAAGGGGAAATTTTGAGAGCACGCTAGTTCTTCTTCTATGCATAAAGAATTAGGAACAAGAGAGCAATGAACCTCCAAGGCCTCTGAAATTTAGAAAACTTCAACTGGTGTGGAGGCAACTCATCACATAGTTGGTTCACAATCTGGTGGGGATGGAGAGTAGCCTGAAGATAATAGGAAACTAAAAGGTGTATGTGAATAGGATGGTCAGCCTACATTCATGAAACCATGGGTAGAGAAGAAGTTGGATGCTTTACAACAATTGCAAGTAGATCACATGACTTCTCTTGTGTCTCCTTCACCTGGTAATGATTCTTCTAGTTTTCAACATATTGTTGATGATAGTACTTTTTATTCCTTGTTTGAGATTCCAAACTCCCCTGTATCAAATGAAATTCCTATGCAAGATACTCCTAATCATCCAGATAGAGTTGTCCTAGGTGCAAATGAGAATGGTACGGTTTTGTCTTCCCCTTCCTAGCTAAAGAATGTTGTTGAGAACAAGAGGAGATATGCCCCAATGACAGACATAAACATTGACACTATAGCTAAATTGTTGTAGACTACACCTAAGCCTAAGAAGGCTAAGAGGATGTCTTGGATGGTAACAGATTCTTCCTCGAGGCATAAATTTTGGAGATTGCAGACCCCATCAGGGATAAAAATGAAAATGAAGTTACAGAAGCAGATTTTAATATGAACAAGATTGACATGGGTCCTCATACTATGGAAGGTGATATATATCATGCAAAATTCTCTGTAGGCATGGTAGCAAAGAGAGTTAAAGATGAGAAATAGGAGAATGCAAAGTTGCAAGCCAAGGTGAATTCTCTAACATCTTTCATTCAATCTATTTTGAATATTACTTCTCAATCCTCTGATCCAACTTTGAGTGTTTCTATTGATGGAATGGATCCTAGCATGTTGCAACAAATCAAGAGATATCAAACTCTAGCTAAGGACACCGAGCAATGGGTAGAGCAAGTCACCATTGATGGTTTGTTGTACATTGAGGAGGTCATGAAACTATATACCCTCACTTCTGATAAAAGGAAAGGGTTATTTGTAGAGTTACGAAATGTAAAGAGGGAAGACAATAATCTACGCACGGTGTCTACAGAGATAAAAGATATCATGGAAATTGATACAAATATTCTTGTAGCTAAGAAAATTTTTAATGATACAAATGAGAATGATTCTTTGTCTTGGGTAGATGCACTAGAGTGGAAGAGGTCTGTGCTAGGGTATTTTAGTGGAGAAATAAGAAGAATTTTGACTCAATATTACACTGATATGGTTGATCTTAAAAACAATTTTACCATCTTAGATGTAGAGATTTCAAATGAAATCAGAGAGAACTTGCTTGATGTCAAGGAAGTAAAGCAAAATTTTAAGAAGGTGCTTACTGAAGAGCTTGGTGCTGACACAGTTAATGGTGAATCACTAGGGAAGCTTAGACATATAGAAATGTATCTCAAAACTTTCAGGCGTGAAAGTGATGATGTCTATAAGAGACTAACAGATGCAGACAAAATGATAAATAAGTGGAAACTTCAGGCAAACATTACCTGTAGACCAACTGTCAACATTTTAACTCCCATCATTACTAGGTATAGGAGTTACAAGGAAAAACTGAGAGCACAGGTGGACTTGAATGCTGCTGGTGAACAGGACAAGGAAAGCGAAGCGACTCAGGAGGAAGACCAAACTACTGCCACGTGATGGCATTTCTTATTTTTATGTTATTTCTTTAAACATTCTCTGGATACTCTTGTGGCAAAAGACATTATTATTTTATGTTTTAAATCGACTTTCCCCAAAAAGTTGTTATTATTTCAAAGACAATTATTTTATGACACAGCTATATATACTAAGCTTGTTGATGCATTTAGGATCTTTTGGTAAACTTTGTGTTGTTGATAAGTCAATTTTGTGTTACTCTATATTTCAGTTATTTTCTATATATGAATGGAAGCTTGAGGAGTTGATTTCTGAAGTCGTAAACTTTGTGTTATGGTGGATGAATCTGTATTCTTCTTATGTATCCTTTTGAATTTTATTTTATTAAATTATTATCTATTAATTTTTGTTAATATGACATTCCTTCATTAACACTTGTCTCTATTCCAAAGACTTTATGGAGAAAGATGGGTGTATCAGAACTGCAACTTGAAATAGAACCGATGTCGTTGATCTCTAATATTGAATATCCATCGATCTAAATCTAGATATATTTTTTGCTATAAATTCGCTAAGTAAATTAGTCATTATAATTTAGCATTTGATATTTTCTCCAGCCACATTATGATTTTTCAAAAAATTGCTAGTACATTCGCCAAATAATTTATTTTATATTTTTGAATATCTATATAATTCGCCACCTAATTTATTTTATTTTTTGGAATAAAACTATAATTCGCCACCTAATTTATTTTATTTTTTGGAATGCAACTATAACTTACAAACCTAATTTATTTATTTTTGGAATACAATTATTTTTTTTATTCATGGGTAAACGCTTTTGACCGGAGCTATGAACCGGTTACAAATATTAGGTGGGCAGGGGGGAGACTGGACCTCGTGACCATCTTTACCGCAACGGAATTACTTAGCCAATCGAGCCAAGGCCCCTGCCCTTTTGGAATACAATTATAATTCACCAAGGAAATTAATTTTTTTTTCAAATCTATATACAATTTGCCAACAAAAAACCAATGTCAACAAATTTGAAAAAAATTGCCAATGAATTTTTTTTTTCAAAAATAGGCATAGATTTGCCAACATTCTTTTGGCCTCAGGCTAGGATTCGCCAAGATTTTATAAGTTTTTTTAGGGAGGGGTTCCTTAAAGTTATCCCTGTTTGGCATGCTTGTTGGGACCTGATTCAGAGACTTCAGTCTATGTTTCAAGTGAATCTTTGTTCTACATTTTGTGATTTTGGTGGAAAATCACAAAAATATTTTCTCATAGGAGCATGAATCTTCCATTTGGCGACTTTGTTGGTGATCTTATCTCAGATCTTCACTACTATAAATCATGGCAGCCCAAAATATTTATGTGCATCTCAACATTCCAACAAGAGACTTACCATTTGTAACTTAGGATTCAAGTCCTTTTCTACTTTAGCAACAAGGTTGGGTTCCTAAAGCAGCATATAAAGCATTACCCCATTTTTATGGAGATGGCTCTATTTGCCATGCGGATCATATTCAAGATGTTGCAAATTTGTGCAATATACATCATGTCACAAGTAAAAGTGTGGCTCTTCTATTACTTGCATCTTCTCTCAGAGGCTAAGCACGAGAATGGTATAGAAATTTGCAACCCCTTTCAATCACTAGGTGGGATCAACTTGGAGAGCTCATTTATAATCAATTCTGAGAGCAGGCAGATGTTATCTCCCTCACTCAAAATATTGTCACAATCAAGAGGCATCCCGCAGAGTGCATGCATGATTTCAATGCAAGGTTTGATAAGGTATGGAAAAGTTTTTTAGTAGATGCAAGACCTCCTCCAGGTTTTGCATTTCTTTATTATTTGAAGGCTTTAGATCATGATATTTCAGTTATGATACAAGTTTTAGGGGGTGGGACTTTGCCTCAATCCTATGATCTTGGCATTAGATCTGAAATGAACCTCATAAAAGATGGTAAATTACCTCCTTTGCCTTTAAAACCATTGATGCCTCATGCAAATATCCCATCCCAAGCTCTCACATATAGCCAAATGTAGATTTTTTCTAATCCACCCACCCTCCCTATTGATTTGACAAATCATAAGGAGATGTTTGAAATGAAAGAGCTTATAAAATCCTTCACCCATAAGCTCAATGAGCTAAGAGATTAAAGCATGTATCAGGTTGATCCATATTTTATGCCTCAAAGCTCTCATGAATAGATGTATGAATGCAATCAATTTGGAGAAGAGATCCTTCATCATGCACAAAAGATACCCAATTATTTTGAAAATTGTGCTTTGCAAGCTTCTGTGGTTTCAAATCCAAAATTTCAGCCCATGGAAGTAACAGATCAAGTGTTTTGCCACTTTGATATCAAAGGAGAAAGTGATCAAGTTTCAAGTATCAAGGATCACAATTCAAGTAAAGAAGTTGTTCCTATTTATCCAGTGTATTCTTTTGATTCTAAGCATCATGCACATATAGCAAATATTGATTGAAAGATATAGTCAAGTGAAGAAGAGGGTTCAGATGATGATGAGGACTTAACTCTTTTTGAAGCTAAAAAGTACTTGCAAAAGAATCTTGAAGCTGAAAAGTACCAGACAAAGAATGACGTAAAATCTTTACCTTAGCTTGAAGAAGCTGTGAAGGAAATTTCTGAATCTACAAAGGGTGAGTGCATTTATTTATGTAATAAGTTTTCACATATTTCAAGGGATAGCATTGAGATGCTTAAGCATGACGAAGAACTCAAGGATTTATTCTCAGTTATCCAACAAGGATATCAGATTCTTGATATAGGAGTTTCCACCATTGAGCAAGTGCATGGATCATTTGCAAAGCCTCTTTTAGGTGATCATTAACAAAGTTTTGAAGGAGAGGTATGTGCAATTTTTGATTTATTTTCCATTTTTGAGAATGGGTATTCTCTCCTTCTTGAGGAGGCTCCACAGTTTCATTTGCAACCCCATTGTCATGATGCATCAAGGGATATAGTTAGTAATGAAGTGTTCCATCATACTCCAATCCTCTTTCAAGAAGAGATGCTGATTAGATTTAGGACTGTTATTAGCAGCTCCGTCACATGCAAACCAGATTTTGATGCTATCTTGGATAATGATCATGCAAAGGAACTTGTAAAAGAGATCACCAATGAGGTCAAGTTAATAGATGCCTTCACATGCAAGCAAGAATATGAGCTCCGAGGCTTGGTATGCCCATCCACCCTCCAATGGATGCAGAATAGTATGTAGACTAGATTGAATGGTATTTTAATGCAAATGAGGAGTCTCCGGAATGTAGAACAACCAAGAGGTACAAGTTTTTGCTCTATTTTTTCATGCATTTCATTTGGTCTATTATCAGTTCAGCATGGCTCACACAGAGTAGAAACATTAGATCTAGGAGTTATTTTTCCATTCCTGTGAATGTGCATGTTCCTATATTGTTCAGTGGTTTAGAGATTTAGTTTCAATGTTTCCAAAATAAGTTGCAACTGCAACATTAGTTTTAGTTTTAGTTTGTTTGTTTTTAATAAAACTCAGTTGTAGAAGAGGTTCAAAAGTTTTAGTGGTAATCAGTTGGTTTGAGTTATAAATGTCAAGAGTTGTGCAAGTTTTTTTAGTTTTAAATTTTGTGGATCTCCTTGGCAGCCTATATAGTTTGGCATTGCACAGGTTTTGATTGCAGATGTGTTCTTAGTTTTTTGGTTTGTTTTAGTATGATTTGACCGCATGCCCTAATGGATTCTAGGCACTAGATCTGGGATTTGACATGTGCAGGCACACTTTCCCTCATGAGTTGCCAAGAACTGTTGTGCATTGTTTGCACACCATTTCAAAATTTCTGATTGCATAGTCAAGTGATGAAGTTTCAATGAAGATTTATCAAAGGCACAAGGCCGGTAAGACTCAATGAAGATTCAAGATGGCATAGACCACATATGTGCATGGCCCAAGGAAATCAGTCACGACCCATGTTTCCAATGAAGCGTAAGAATCAAATAGTCAATGAGAAGTTTTCAAGGCACTGCTCTAGTAAAGCCTCTAGATCAGGTAGATGATGTTGTCATATAACCACAACCTTAGTCATAAGAATGAAGGCACAACAAATAAAGGTGTGGCCTGAGGTTCACAAATAGGGTGCCACATAATAATAGATTGGTGTGGTCTCATATTTGTTGCGCATCAATATAGAGTAAAGCACAGTTATATAAAACAAATAAGGCTCAAGCCTTAGAAATATAGCACACCAAGCATCTCAAAATAGAGCACTCAACAATGTGAAGGCACAACTCACACTAAGAATATGGTGCTTCCATTTAAAGTCATGGCACTTCCTTTTCTAAACAGGGAAGCTTCCAAATTGGCACGTAGAGCATAATTCATAGGAGGTGCATCTCATTCTAAACTCTAATACCATTATTTAAATTTCAGTCCATATATAACACAAGGCATGAAGCCCATGAGGAAAGGCGCAAGTAAAATATAATGTGCAGCCATTATATATGGTGCAAATCACTTAATAAAGCAAGCCACCACCTTCAAAAAGATGGCACCCAAGCATGAAATGGTGGTGTGGCTTGTTAATATTGAATCCACCATTCATATCAAAGTGCAACATTATATGTAAAATGCGCAGATACAAAGATTCAATGTAGCCTTTGTATAAACTTAGGCACCCCATTCAGACAAAGCTCTCCACCTCATCTAGATCAAGGCACAACATAGAATCTTAGTGCACAAGCATAAAGGGTATTCAACCAACAAAAGAAGGAAGGCGCTATGCAGAAGCGCAAGCTAGAAACTCAACACAACCTTTTTATGAAACAAAGACTCTGTAATAGTAATTATCAAGTATGGCGCATCCTTTTCAGAAGGCAAAGACGTTAGTTTCAAGAGATGGTGCACAACATACATTCATCAGCCACCACCCAAGAAAGTGCACAAGCCATCAAGTTTGAAGAAGGCGCTGCATATCAAAAGTCCACGCATCCACTGATATAGAAAGTGTGACCTCTTAATGAAAAGAATAACGCAACCATTCCAAATGGAAGCACAGGTTAGAATATGGCGTGAGCTAGTCAAAATTCATTAGAGTGAGTTTGAAGATAGGTGTTGCACATCAATGCAAAAGCACTAGGCAATATATAATGGCACTCGGCCTATGATTAAAAACATCAGCATCAAATCAAGCTCTAACAACATTTAAACAATGGTGCAGATATATGAAAGGAAGCGAGTCTATGTCAATATAAAGCACATCAAATTAAAAGGTGCCACCATTCAAATATGAAAGCATAAGAAGGAGCATTGCCTTAAAAAGCAATGGCACTGCCAAAGTGAGTCTCATCAAGATTCAATGGTGTAGGTCAAAAGGAGAAGGCTTAGTATGAAAGATTAAAGCCTTACAGAATCAGGACACTGCCATTTTCAAATGTAAGGCAAGAGGTACAAGAATCGTCGATCAGAAACATCAAAGGCTCATGTAATTTATCAAGAGTGTCAGAAGGAGTCAGTTCCTAGAGGAGCGTTGTAGCTCCACGTGTATCCAACAACCAATGACGCACTTTGGAGGAGGTGTCAGAGAGAGTAGCTTCAGGGAGAAGTGCCAATTCTCCACATGGCTACAGGGGAAATGAAATCTCACCGAATACTTTTCTTGTTTAAATCTTTATTTAAAAAAGATTAATAAAGTGATTCAATATTAATGAGTCAAAAGTGAGTCATTATCATAATGAGTCACGTGAGTCATCTAAGATTCTAAAAGTGAGTCTTATAAAATTGAGGTGGGCCCCAAATGAAAATAAAGCAAAGCTTTATTTATTTAAAGATTCACAAGCTTTAAAGCCCACATGAAAGCAAGGTAAAGATAAGTTTCAATAAAAAGAAACTTTAAAACAAGGAAAAGCATCCTACATGAAAGGTAAATAAAGTGGAAGCTTTATTATTTCTCACGCCTCACAAAAACATGCAAGCTACAACAAGGAACAAAGCTACACTTTATTTTTCTCACACCATGCAAAGAAAGGAAAAGCTACCGTGGACTCCAAGAAGGTAAACATGCAATGATGGAGGTTATTTTTCAATAAGAAAAGATAGAGTCAAAGGTAGAAAATTAGGGAGTGATCCAGCAGATGAGCATGCAAAGAAGAGAGGCAATTTTTTGCTTTTCTTTTCCTTTATATTCAAAGTTTTGTACAACAGATGGCCAGAATAGAATTACCACAATAGAGTTTTATCACAGAGATGTGCAGAGGAGAGGTTAATCAACAACATAACTTCTTGTAGGCCTTGTATGTCATGTTTTCTTAGAATCAAATAGATTTAATAGATTGTGCTTTGAATCCTTTCATGTCTTTGTTTTTCGATTCACCCATGAAGGGAAAATATACATTATGTGTCATTGTATTTTGTTGAAGTATTTTGTCTTTTCTTGTCTCAGATCTGGTCTTCATTTGTAAATCTAAGACTATTCAATCTTATACAACTGGATAATTATGTGACTGACACTTTTCCATTCATTGTATGTATATTTATCTTGTCTCTTGTTTATCAAATCTTGTGCACGTTTAATCTTTTGCGAGTTGGGAAGTTTGTGATTGGTGAATCACCATGTTCGATAGGTTTTTATTTCTAAGTTTCCTTCTTCTAATTTCTCCCAAAAATCTGAAAATGATCTCATTGAAGACCCTACGAAGAGTTGGCTTCTAAAATCCCAGAGGTCATCTTGCAAGTCGCGTCCCATGTTTGCAAGGTTTCCAATTGTTGTTAGTGAAATGCAAATTTTACCATCAACACTTTGTTGGATAGCTGGTGAAAGAGATGCTTGGTTCTTCATGTGTAATAAATTGGGTCTTTTTGACCCCAACACTGGTCACCACTATGATCATACAACATGGTACACATGGAGTAGTTTGCGAGCCAGATCTAATAGGGTCTTAAAGTGACTCAATTGGGCTATAATATCAACTCAATCCTTCTTTACTTTTACTAATTATCGTACCTTACCAGTTGAGCCATTGGCAAATGTAGTCCTATCTAACCATTTCCCAATATGATTATGTATTGAGTGGTAGATTTTATATCCCAAAGAAATGAAGAGTCAATTTTTCTAAACATGTCTCTTCTTAATCACAAAGCCACGTCATCTCACATTTAATGTGTTTGGAATTTGGAGCCACGTCAGCTCACATTTAATGTGTTTAGAATTTGGAGCCACGTCATCTCACATTCAACGTGTTTGGAATTTGGATCCATGTCCTCTGCATGGGGTAGGGTGGATAACTTGGTGGAATGATTCCATAACCCGTACATCATGGTTCCTCTGCATTTATGGGTGGAAGCTTTCCCATTTTTACTACTGCTCATACGAAGCCACCACTCAAGAGCTCTACCAAGCCATCGCCACTTTGGAATCCCAGTCATTTGAATCCACTGCCTAGCTTTGGGTGGCTCATCTACAATAACAGAAGCAGATTGTTGATGCTCATACAACTCGTGGAGCCCAAATTAAAGCTTGACTTCATTAGCTCAAGATTGAGGATAATGTCACAAAGGAACTTTTTCAAGCTTTATGAGCTCATCACACATCCCAATTTGTTAAGCAGATTCAATAAAGTTAGCAAATCCTCCAGGAGTTACATGACATTCTTCAAGCCTTTATTCAACAGTATGAACAAGTTTTTTCAGCTCAAGACTACACACCTGCTCGAAAGATTGCCTTGCATCAGTGTCTTGTTGCCATCCCCTGTCGGCTATCTAATGTCCAATACATTCTCTGTGACCAGCTTGTCACTCAAGGTGATCTTAAAGAGAATTTTTTTTCTATGGCCAATGACAAAGCCCTTGGCTTATATGGCTTCCCATGTGAATTTTACAAAACCTTTTGGGATACTGTGGGT
Organism: Cunninghamia lanceolata; assembly: GCA_027924645.1. Classification (NCBI taxonomy): domain Eukaryota; kingdom Viridiplantae; phylum Streptophyta; class Pinopsida; order Cupressales; family Cupressaceae; genus Cunninghamia; species Cunninghamia lanceolata. Next base: position 57,793 of record BSBN01001917.1, on the reverse strand, counting down.
AGTGACCAAAATAATGTTTATCTTGAAGCCATGCAATCTGGGTCATTGGGTAACCTAATTAACAAAAGTAATGTTAAGTTCATACATAAGGTTGATGATCCTGAAGATATCAATAACTGGCAGCTGATCATGTTGTTGAATGTCTCCTACAAGATCACTGCTAAGGCCCTGGCTCTCAAGCTCCACTCCATGCTTCCTTTGATTGTTCAGCTTGAACAAACTAGTTTCATTAAATCCATATTTATTTTGGATAACATCATCACTATTTGGGAAGAGATGAAATGGGCTTGCCGCTCTCAACAACCTGTTGCTTTTATCAATATTGACTTTGCTAAGGCTTATGACTGTATTGAATGGTCGTTCATCTTAGCCATGTTGTAGGCACTTGGTTTTGGCCCTTGATTTATTCGAATGGTTCAAATGCTCTTTACAAATGCTTCTGCATGCATCACCATTTCTAGCTAGCAATCTAATTCTTTCAGACTCTTCAGGTCCATTTAGTAAGGTTTCCCCCTTACCCTGATACTCTATGTTTTGGCTACCGAAGGCTTCAGTTACTTGTTATCACATGTTATCTTTCAGTCCTACGTGAAGGGAATTTACCTTCCTAATTCTTCCCAGCAATTGGTCAATGGAAATTTTGTTGATGATTCTTTCCTCACTCTCATTGAAGAAGAGAATAATGTCAAACAAGTGCTTCACTTCCTGGACATTTTTTCCAAGCCTTTTTCTCTAGCATTAAATGGAAAAAGACTATGTGTTATAAACAATCCTTTCTTCCCAAACTAAGTTGGATTGATTCATTTGGATGGAAATGGATTGATCATGATGAAATTTTTTGCTTACTAGGAATTCCTTTTGCTTTCTAGGCCTCTCCTTCTGAGCCTTAGTAGGTCATGATTACAAGAATTGAAAATAAAATCCATTATTGGATCACCAAGCCTCTTTCTTTGGTTGGCAAATTTTAAATTTGCTAAAAACAATTGGCCGCCACCATGTTGTTGATAACTGAGAGGGGGGGGTGAATCAGTTATCCTAATTATTTCCCTTATTGAACTTTCCTCTTAATTGATGCAGCATTGAATCAAACACAAAAACATTAATCATGAAATAAGAAACACATGACACAGTATTTTTGACGTGGAAACCCTGTTAAGGGAGAAAACCACGGGGTGATTAACCCAAAATTATTCTCTGTTAGAAGAATAGGAAATTACAAAAATGGCACTTGCCAATTAGGGCTCACTGCCCGAGCACACTGCTCACAAGAGGCCCACTGCCTACAAGAAGACACACTGTCTACAAAGTGATGAGAATCACAGTCTTGAACTGATTGGAAGCATCTGCATATGCTGGAGTTCAGTTCCGGTTAGGCTCAGTACACTGATCTGCTGCACTTCATCTTTCCTCTATTCTTTATACTGCTATCTTTCACATACCGGATCCTTTTTACTACCTCTGCTCTTATCTGGACTTATTCGCATATGTCTCCACACCATTACACCCTTCACAACTAAATCCATCCTCTATATATATCTGCACAAGTAATTTCATCACCTTTCTAGTCGGCATCCGGAACAGTCTAGTTTCTTACAAACTTTTGTTCTGTCGGCTGAATCCTTCCTCACCAAGTAATGCGGATCAAGCATATACTTGTAGATATCATTAATCATGTCGGCCAAACATGATTCATGCCTTCACAACCTCTGTCATCAACAGTAACACATCCGGAAAGCAGTCTGATACTCTGCCAGTCAGTTCTTCCTCTGTTTTCAATGTCTCTCAGGAATCCGGTACTCAACCATTCATATCTTTTTCCTTGTCCATCACCAGAGGCTAAATCCTTGGAATATACCACTCAAGGTAGTCCTCTTGACTTCCCCAAATCCGCACTGCACCAAGACACTTCCTCTGAGAGATCTGGACCAATCTGTCGGACCTTGCCACATGCTCTGTTCTTCTTCACCGGACCACAACATTCTTTATTCTGACTTCCGGTAGAGACACATTATGACTTGCGGATATGTGGGATGACCTTTGTTGCCATCAATGACAACAACCATGAATCCATATAGTGTCTCTTGCCAACAATCTCCCCCTTTGGCATTGATGGCAACACTTAGTGAAAAATGACTAAGTGTTTTTACTATGCTCCCCCTTTGCTGATGCTCTGTCTTTATATACAATTTCCGGAACTCCCCCTTAGTTGGATTCCTCATTTTTCACTACTCCTCACTCCCCCTTTGACATCAATGGCAAAGGGTGGGGTCCGCACACCAAAATTTTCAAAAATTTCTTATACTTAGCCGCATATTTACATACTCACATATATTGAAGAATGTCTGCAAAGGATGTCTGCAATTGGATCATTTCTGTAGCCCAACTTTGCTTCATTCTATCCAAAATTGAAATGTGACCACTTAACAAAAATGCAAAAGCTTCTGCTCGCTTGAGATCTGTCGGATCTTTTGTTTGGGCGGTGGTCTGAGCATCACTGATGGCCTCATGCATAGTTTCCAACTTAGGGATTATAATCCTTCTAAGTTCTCCCATCCGGTTGGTGATGTTCTTCCTTTCCTTCTCAAGATTCTTTATTTCATTCAAGACTGCAATAGTCTGACATTCTTGATTTATTATAGAGGAAGAGAGAGGATCAAAACTTTGAGATAAGCTTTGTAGCTTATCCTGTTCCTCTTTTATTTTCTTGTCAAATGCTGCTGTTGCCTTTGACCAGGATATACAAAATTTATAGATGTCACCGCCATCCTTAAGAGCATTCTCTAAGCTCTTTATTCCAATGCTTACAATCTTCCTATCTTTAGAGATTAATTCTAATATCTCTGAAAATCTCTTATCCAAAAATTCCTTCCGGACCTTTTCTTCAGCTGATTTTTCTAGAGAATCAAAATGTGTATCAACACTGCTGACTAAGGTTTTTAGATTACCGGAAGAGGAGGCTGTCGGATCTATCTGGATTGATGGCATGATTTTTACAAGTACTCCGGAAGCAGCTTCTATCAACTCACAGTCTTCCATATGAGACTTCAGGAGCTTTTCATTTGCCTTGGCATTTGCAAATGAAGCTATCTTCATTGTTTGTACCGGAGAGAGAGAGTCAAAATCAAATGGGCCTTTTAGAAGCTCCGGTTCATCAATCTCTAGAGTTTCTTTGCTCAAAAATTGTTGAACAGTTTGTGCAGTGTCTCTTGCCGGAGACAGATGTTTCTTTTCTTCTGCAGTCTTAGAACTATCAACCTCTTTGTCTTTCACCACTGCTTCCTTCTCCTGTAATTGCTCTTCTTCTTTGGATCCAGAGACTGTAGGGGAAACCGGAGGAGAGATGCTAGCTTGTTCATGGGCCACTTCTTCTGGAGCAGAGGGTCCCAAGTCCTCAGTTGTTTCTGTACCTAAATCCTCTACAACAGGAAGATTGAACCTTTTGAAGGCCTTCCGGAGGATCTCTTCTGTTTCTTGGGCCACTTTGTCAGTCTCACCAAGCATGAGTTGATTCATCCTGGCTTTGCTTCTGAACTCATCTTTGCAGTCCTTGAAGATAATGTTCATTGTCTTGGGATCAATTTGAGGATATAGCTGAATAGCTATCTGCTCCCGGATCTCAAGATCTTTAGCATGAGCATTATTCTTTCTTACTTCCATTTCCTTCTCTAGGCTTTTAGGAATGAGAGATATGATCTCAATGAAAGCCTTATTATATATGTTAAGATATTTTACTGTGGCCTCCTGCAGAGTCTTTTGGTCAGCCTCACTGAAGTCATCATATGATTCAGTCATTGGTTGAAGGTTTCCATCCACCGTGACCGACTTGATTATGCTCTCTAGAGACAGAGTGGGCTTTTCAACAGATCCTTCTGCCATTTCATCCTTGTCTTGGCCTGTGGAGGGCTTACCGGATCCTTTCTTCTTCTGTTTCTTTATTTCTTTAACTCCCTCATCTGACTCTGTTTCCTCTTCATCCTTTTGGCTTCCATAAGCCCTTGTGGCTTTTGTCTTGGATCTCTTACCGGATGCCTGAACTTCCAGTTTTGAACTTTTGGTTGTGGGAGGTGCAGGTCTCTTTGATGATCTGGTCCGGGTGGGAGTTTCAACCGGAGCACTTTCTTTGCTTTTCTCTTCTTCCTCGGCCTTCCTCCTCTTTTCCCGGCTGGCATCAAGTGCCTCCTTTGAGATACCTAGGCCTTGAGCAATGTGCTCTACTTCTTTTCTTACCTTTCTTTTAATCTTAGGTTCCCTGAGTTCTACATGTATTTTTACACTCAGCTCCTCAAAGGTTCCAAACCTTTCTGCCTTAGGATCTTTGGGCTGACTCAGCATGTGTTGAACATGTAGCTCCACTATCTGTTCATCCACTTCATACCCCATGGGCATGATCCAGACAGTCCTTGGCTCTACTGCCTCCATTAGGCACTGATCAGTGTCAACCATAAAGCACACTGAGTCTTTGTATTTTTCAACAAGAGACTGGGGAATTCTCTCTCTTGCTTGCATCATGCTCTGAAAGTTTTTGAAGTATCCCCATAGAGCTGAATTTCTCGCTTTTGCATCCCCAAGTCCATGCAGGTAGTCTCTTATCTGGACTGCAACAGGTTTGTCATTCTGCCATACCCATCCACTTGTTCCGGGTAGCTCATTCATGAAGTAGAAAAATAGACATACAATAAGAGTACCATACTTAAAGGAATTCTTCTTATCCTTCTTGATTTTCTGTATGTTTTCCATTAATTGGCTTAGCAGTAGTTCGCAGAGATCATATTCTGCATTCTTTCTTAGCATTTCATAGGCAGTGTATACTGCAGTTCCGGATACAGAATTCTCCCTGCTGGAGTGATAGATCTTGTATCCTATTATCATTGATGCATATTTGATATCTGGATCCGAAATATCTTCAATGGTCATTGCCCTCTTATCAAATTTTGATCCGGTGGCCTCAGTTACAATGTTGTTCTTGACAGATTTGAGGATAGGTACCCCTCCGGAAGAGTATAGACCAGTTACTGCTCTAATTGCCTCTTTTGTGATCTTGCAGGGTCTATCTAGCCATAGAAAGTTGTCATGCATCCTGCTCAGTACATACCGGACCCATTCATCTTCTTCAAAGCAGGGGAAATGAATAAATTGCTCAAATTGTTTCTTCTGGATATCCTTATACTCTGGTTTAAGCTCAAAGGCATTGTCTATCAGTTGCTTGTGATAGAGGTCTCTTAATTTGAATTCCCCAAATTCCTCAATGCTTGCATGTATGTAAACCCTAATGTCTTCGGTATGTAAAACTCCGTGAGGAACACTAGAGAAGGCTCCTAGTGGATCTACCTCCAATGATTTGTAGGGATGTTTCTTGAATGAGGGGCGAGGTCTATCAGAGATCTTAACTATGTTTGGAGTAGCCATTCTTCAAAGATTTGCACTGAGGTAATGAAAAACGGAGAATACCTTATGCGCCTTCGGTTTGCACGGAGTGGTTGGATTGATTTCTTTATGCAATAGCTTCGGTAGGAGATCCTTGGTGTGCTTGATGAACCTTGTTGCAGAGCTCCACTTTTCGCTTCTTCTCGAGTGCAGAATGAGCAAATGACCTTTGAGAAATCCCTTAAATTGCTCAGCGAACCCTAATATCTGTCTGCAATAAATGCTTCAACTACATCATTCCGGTTTGCCTTGTCTGGATAGTTTGGAGTATCCCGGATTAGTCCTGATCTGTGGATATCATCCGGATCTTTCAATCATGAATGAATCGAGGTAACATATTGCAAGAACATCCCAAACACTCTGTCCAATCCGCAGAACAAGATAGTGCATTTCCGGATCTTTCCGGACCTTTTTGTAATCCTTTATCATACCGGAGCATCTCCCTGAACAGGTCTTATTTGATCGATCACAGCTTCTTCATAACTCCATGCGGACCTCTGAAAACTTGACTGAAGTATCTCAAGACTCATATCTACAAACCCTTTGATCCGCATCTTGTGCCACATCCGGCACCACTTGTTTGGCTGGGGGAACAAGATTTTCTTTGAGTCTCCCCCTGAGCCTGAGCTCACTTTTAATTTCTGGAAGAAATATCAGCACCAGAGTCTGGTGCGGATCCAACCTCTACATTCTCTGAACTTTTCTTCACCCAAATCTTGCTCATCTGATTCCTAACCTCATCCGCATTCATCTTTTGTTTACCCTTGTCTTGATTCTGATTATACACCGGACCTCTTTTGTCCTGATTCTTGTTTCTGCAGACTTTAGCATTATGACCGGACCTATTGCAGATTTGGAAAATAACATTTCTTTGCATATTTGACTGATATCCTCTTGATCTGCATTGATTAGCCATATGACCTACTCTATTGCATGTGAAGCATCTACCTTTGAATGATTTGTTTACTTGCATAATTCTGCATTCATGGGATTTGTGTCCATACCTTTTGCAGTTGAAGCACTGTCCGGAGAAGGATGAATTATTCTGATCCATTCTCATTCTGCACTGATTAGCTTTGTGACCAAAGTGGTTGCAGCTGTGGCAGTATCCATTGAAGGATGGATATCTTTGAGCATTTGGCTGTCTTACCGGAGGTCTTCTAGGCCTGCTCCTTGGATTTTCTGATCCAAGATTCTTCTGACCGGATCCGGAGCTTTCTCCTTTCTCATATCCCAAGCCATACTTGTCATCTGTCCTCTTTTGACTTCCAAGAAGAACTTCAAGTTGAGCAGAACTTATCTTGAATTTCTCTTTATATTCATTTGCTGTTTGAAGGTCTCTTTTGAGAGAGGCAATTTGATCCTCAAGTTTTCCTTCATTATCTTTGGCATCTTCAAGATCAGATTCAAGATGTCTGATAATCCTGTCCATCTGGTGGCATTCTTCTGATTTTTCTTTAAGAGATTGTCTTAGATTGTCTTCAGCCTTTCTTTTTTCTTCAATCTCTTGAGTAAACTTTATAGTTCCTGATTCCATTTCATGTCTTAACATAATGACTTCTTTTGATAACTTTTCACATAACTTGGTTTGCTCAGTCAATTCTTCATTTGTATTGCTTTCTTCACTTTGTCTTGCCAACTGTTGAAGCAGCTCCTTTCTCTTTTTCATAGAGAGACTTAATTTGTCTTTTAATTCTCTCATGAATTCATCAGCCTGTTTGAGTCTTTCCTTTAATTCACTGACTTCAGAATTTGACTGTTCAAGATCCTCAAGGGCAGTCTTGAGTTGCTCCCTTAAACCATATGCATCCATTTGAAATCCCAGATCTTCCTCAAGCTGTTAGGCTCTATTAGGAGGAACTTAGCTCTGATACCAATTGTTGATAACTGAGAGGGGGGGTGAATCAGTTATCCTAATTATTTCCCTTATTGAACTTTCCTCTTAATTGATGCAGCATTGAATCAAACACAAAAACATTAATCATGAAATAAGAAACACATGACACAGTATTTTTGACATGGAAACCCTGTTAAGGGAGAAAACCACGGGGTGATTAACCCAAAATTATTCTCTGTTAGAAGAATAGGAAATTACAAAAATGGCACTTGCCAATTAGGGCTCACTGCCCGAGCACACTGCTCACAAGAGGCCCACTGCCTACAAGAAGACACACTGTCTACAAAGTGATGAGAATCACAGTCTTGAACTGATTGGAAGCATCTGCATATGCTGGAGTTCAGTTCCGGTTAGGCTCAGTACACTGATCTGCTGCACTTCATCTTTCCTCTGTTCTTTATACTGCTATCTTTCACATACCGGATCCTTTTTACTACCTCTGCTCTTATCTGGACTTATTCGCATATGTCTCCACACCATTACACCCTTCACAACTAAATCCATCCTCTATATATATCCGCACAAGTAATTTCATCACCTTTCTAGTCGGCATCCGGAACAGTCTAGTTTCTTACAAACTTTTGTTCTGTCGGCTGAATCCTTCCTCACCAAGTAATGCAGATCAAGCATATACTTGTAGATATCATTAATCATGTCGGCCAAACATGATTCATGCCTTCACAACCTCTGTCATCAACAGTAACACATCCGGAAAGCAGTCTGATACTCTGCCAGTCAGTTCTTCCTCTGTTTTCACTGTCTCTCAGGAATCCGGTACTCAACCATTCATATCTTTTTCCTTGTCCATCACTGGAGGCTAAATCCTTGGAATATACCACTCAAGGTAGTCCTCTTGACTTCCCCAAATCCGCACTGCACCAAGACACTTCCTCTGAGAGATCCGGACCAATCTGTCGGACCTTGCCACATGCTCTGTTCTTCTTCACCGGACCACAACATTCTTTATTCTGACTTCCGGTAGAGACACATTATGACTTGCGGATATGTGGGATGACCTTTGTTGCCATCAATGACAACAACCATGAATCCATATAGTGTCTCTTGCCAACACATGTCTATTATTCTTCTTATTAGGTCCCCTCCAAGGCTTCCTATTTGAAGATTGAGAACCTCCTCAAAGATTTTATTTGGGCTTCTAGTGAATAACATCAAGGATTCCATCAGGTGGCCTAGGAATTCTATTGCCTTCCTCGTGAGGTTGGAGGCCTTGGTTTGATTTCTATTTGTAGACAAGGCATTGCCTTGTGTGCTAAATGGATCATCAGGGCTCTCCAAGGTAATGGAGCTTGGAAATTTCTTGTTTGCCATTGTATTCGTGTTGGTACACCTTTAGGATGTCCAGTGTGGAAATGCTTGGACTTGGAGACCCTTCTCACCATGAGAGAACCTTTTTCCATACAAGGTACCTTTGTTATCACTAGTATTTGGAAGGGTTGGGAAACCATTAAACCCTAGCTTTGATGGGCAAGAGATGATTTTCATAATGGTTTATCCATTAATCACCAATCCATCTAGTGGTCTCTTATTCTCAGTTCTCAAGTTAGGCCTTTGGCTAAATTTCCTTGGATTCATGCTTTGAAGTTCTTTAAGTGGGGAGTGCAGGTTTCACTTGATCTCATTCATTGAGCCACCAAGAATTTCTTATCTTGGGCTGATTTCAAGTTTAAATTCAAACTTTTTAATTAGGACCAAGAGCCATTCTAGGTTGTTATTGATGCTATTCCTCCCCAGATGCTTCATAAGATAAGGGTGAGATCTCTCAAGCCATGGTGGAAAGATTGGAAATGGTATCTAGACACCCCCTTTCACAATTACAGGCCCTACAAAGGCTATTCTTGGTTGTCTCCACATTTGCATATGGCGGATCAACTCAATCATTGTTGGCAACTTCAATCCTCTTATGAGACTTGGAATAGATGGTTCCATTGCATCTAGTCAGCAATGTTGGAACCCAAATTGGCTTACTTTACCTAGTAAATTTTGTACCAAGGCCTTCTAATGGGGGCCCGTCTTGCTCGTATGGGCATTCACAGCCTCATTATCCATTATGTGGATAGATTGAGACAATCAAGCATCTCTTTTAGTTTGTCCCTCAGGCTCATGAAGCGTGGAATTAGATCCATGATGTTTTTGGACCTTTTTGGCCCACCCCTTTTTCTTGGCACATGGGTTTTCTTGGAGACTAGCCTTGTCTCCCACTCAGGTATACCTAGATCTGATATGCTTTCAGGGTGGAAATTATTTTCATCATATGGAAAGATAAGAATACATCTATTTTTTACTTAGTGTGTTGATGCTTATTTTTATTTGTACACTGAAGCTATCATTTTCTTTAATGTTCTTGTGAAGATCCAGGTGCAAGCTAGTAAATTTACACTGGAGGTTACTCATCTTTAGGAGTTGCTGGACCATTAGGGCAATGCTCCCTACACTGTTGCTAGGGTTATGCTTGACTCTACCTCTCCTAGAGTTCATCACCATGGGCACAACCATTCATCCAAACATGATTGTGGCTCTCACTCTTGTGGTCCCTTGCCCCAGATTTCTAGCGACTTTGCTTCCCATGGAGGATGGTCTCATCCCTCCAAGTCACTCTCTGCTCCTTCTCCTAGGTGTGGGGGAGCTGGATGACCTAATACAAAAAAAATTCCTTGTATGTAGCTCACCATTTCTCTGATTTGTGCTCAACAGCCCTCCGAGGAGAATCCTGAAGATGAAGATGGTGCTCTTGGTGGTTGGGAGCCAATTGATGCTACCACCTCTCGAGATGTTTGGGGAAAACTTGATTATTAGGATCCACCCTTCTATTGGCATGGCATTACCTTCCTAGTGTTTTGTGGCTTTGCCCTTTGTTTTATTCATTTTTGTTTAGGAGCTGGTCCTTTTAGACTTTGTGGGTGTGCATTCTTACCACCCTACTCCTTTTTTATGAATATTGAACTATTTTACTATTATTAATATAATGTTAAATAGGAATATTCATCTCGATAATGGGATTAAGTGATGACATGACAGGACATTTGGAGTAAGGGGGAGTGTGTGAAGTCATTATTAGTAGGGATGACAATAAGAATGAAAATAAATGTACTAACGAGAGCATTTCATGTATTCATTTCCTCTTTCCTTGTGTGTTATGTGTTGGAGTTTTTGGTGGGTGGCAATTTCCATGGCTTCTACAACTGGTGCTACACATTTGGGGGGGAAAATGGTGGGTAGTGGTAGTGGCATGGGAATGTTGGAAGTGAAGACATGGAAGTAGTAAAGAAGGAGGGTAATGGGAGAGGAGGTGATTGCAAACTTTATGGGCTTCGTAAACAAGGAGATTGGCAACTCTGCATTGTGAAATTAGATGGTTTGCATTTGGGAATTAGCAAAGAATATGGATGGTTCACCAGGGGTTGGAATATGCTTAGCAATGGTGAAATTACTGCTGGATTTCAGATACACCAGAGGAAGATGAAACACTTTTGATGCAACAAGTCCTTGTCTAGTGCGACCATGTTGTCCAATGTTGCAAGCTCATATATTTTGCATGACGACATTGGTGATGTTGTCAACTAGGTAGAAGTCCACTTTGATTGCTTCTTGGAGCATCTACACGCCATTAAAAGGAGATAGATTTGTTTGTGGTTGGAAGTTGAGAAGATTGCTAAAAAGATGCATATTTAACTTCTAGAGGAGGTGATTCCACTATTTTTTGAGTGCTATGACTCAAAGGATGATGATGCCAAAGATGAGGGGTTTGCGTTTGCAAAAGGGAATGAGGTTTGCAAAAAAATTAATTGTGCTATAGTTGATAGGTCGGGGCCTACAGAATTTGCCCAACACCCAGGTAGCTTCTAAGACTTGATGTTTTTTGTTATACTGTGTGATGGGTGTAGCTTTGTGATGAGACTTCATCCATTTTGAATACTAGGCAGGTTGGGTAGTTTAGTATAGTATTATTTTTGGTGATATCTTGTTAACAGTGATATACTCTATAGATTCAGTATGAACTCACAGGGATCTTCCCCAATTTTTTATGGTTCTTGGACCTAAACCAGGTAACTTTATTAAAAAAAAGAATATTCATCAAAAAATAAGTGTACACATGTTGAATTACTTGTCTAAGTTAAGGTTTAGAAAAAAAAGGTAACTTTTGACCCCCTTTTTGTCCCCCATCTTAGTACACTTACCATATATTTTATTTTATTTTTAAATCAATATAATAATAATGAAATCGATAAAAAATAAAATAAAAAATAATAATTAAATTGACATATAAATTTGATATATTTAATTAAATAAAAAAATTAATTAATTTATTAAAATTAATATACATACATAAAAACATTCTTTATAAAATCCCATTTTTTATTTATAGAAAAAAGTAATTTTAATCATTTCTCTACATCATATTTTATTAACATGGATAATATATTATTTTGTATATAATACAATATTAAATTTAAATAATATAATATACATTTTAAACTTTTTAGTAAGTTAAAAATTTATTTGACATGTCTTAATAGAATAAGGTAAAAAAAATACCTTTATTCTATAACTTAAATAATTTAAAATTTAATTTTTTAACTTAATAATTAAAATTTCACTTCATATCTTAAAACAAGATTTGATAAATATATGGTTTTTATATAGAATTTTATAACTTAAAGTTGATTATATAAAGATTTTATATAATAGAATTTTTATTTATAATAGTTATGAATTCTATTTCAAGCAATTTAAATTGTGTAATCAATTTTTCAATATATAATATAAAATATTTTTGTAAAGACCTGTTTTTAAAGTTTAATTTTACAATCTATATTTTTAAATTTTATTTTAGGAATATGTTTTGAATAAATATATTCTTCCAAATAATTTATAGTAATAACTACCTGAATTTGCTTTGGATTATTCTTTTAATTTGAATTCAATTTTCTACAAATAATTAATGCATTAAAGGTAGCTTTGATAACATGTTAGAATTATCAATACTTTAAGATAATTATTTTTCATTTCCTAGGAATGCCTATATTCTAAGGTCATCAAGTTATATTGTAGTATCTCAAGCTAGATACACACATGATTTGTTTAAAAAATATACAATGATGAATTGTAAACCTACTGCTATACACATTAAAGTAGGTATCAAATTAGATCCTAAACTATCACGAGAAAAGACCAAACCTACTTTAGTAAAGTTTGATTTGTCTTACCATTTTTAGGCCTCTTATTACTATGCAGTAGGTATTGAATCTAGATCTATGTAATGATCCATATGTCGATTGCTAAAAAGTAGTGAAAATAATATTAAGGTATATTAAAGTATAGTTAATTATGGTCTTTATTTTTCTTGCACCAAAAATGCCATATTATTTTGTTATTATGATATTGACTATGTTGGTGATTCTATTGATAAGAAATCTCCCACAAGATTCATATTCAAATATGATGTAGGTGCTATATCATGGAGTAGTAAAAAAAGTAACCTATTGTGGCTCTTTCATTCACAAAGGTTGAATATAGACGTGCAATAGAAGCAATAAAGGAATCAATGTGGTTGAAGAGATAACTAAATGAGTTTAATATGGGAAACAATAAGGGTACCACCTTATTGTGTGATAGCCAAGGTTGTATTACTCTTGCTAAGAATCTTGTTCAAATATCAAAAGCACATTGGAGTCCATACACACTTCATTTAAGAAAAAAATTCACTGGTGAAACTACTTGCTAGTTCAACTAGATGGTTGATTAGATGGTAGTTATATTATATGTTATGAATGTGGAGATATAGGCTTGAATCCCAGTAGTCACATTTATAAAACCTTTATATAGTACAAATTATCTAAATTCATAACAATGTTGGGCCTCAAGGAGTTGCTATTGAGGGAGACTGTGCATGACAATGCCACCTCCTAGTGGTCAACTATTTATTATATGTAAGACCTATGAGCATTATGTAATCTTTTCTTTGTATTTTTTATTCCACTTGTAAATCATTGTATTGTATATAAAACCTAAGGACATTAATATAAAGAATTTAAGGAGAGGTTACTTTGAGGAGTCCTGGGCTCCAATAAGAAACTTTTATAAGAACTCTTTGAAGTGTCATTAAAGAAAATTGGGATCTAAATTATCATGATAAGTTTATCATATAACTTATGGAATACATGATCTTTATCTTAGCATATATTTTATTCGTATTGTATCTCTATCAAAGAAATCGTATGTTATTCAATAACTTCATTTCTCTTTTCCAAAGAAACTGACATCACATGCCCCTATAAACATTAAGGGAGAGTGTTATAGCATAATGTTTGTTGGGGGTCTATACATTGATAAATAAACCTAAAATAAATATTTATAAAGCTCTAATATAAAGTATAAAACACTATAATATAAATATGCTTTTAGTATATTACAAAAATATTTAATTAATTAATATAAAAATATTTATCTTTTGATATATAAATTAATTAATTAATAATAATGTTGTTTGTAAAATGTATGAAAACTTCTCGAAAGGGTGATACCTACCTTATTTCCTTATATTTAAGGGATTCCTATTGGTGATAAATTATTGAGAAGAATTTGAAATAGTGAATATTGAAAATTCACTCTACACTAAAGGTATATGTGATGAAATTTGGAAGGAGGAAGGGATTATCCCCAAGTTCATCTGTAATTATATAGATAGTTATGCATGTTTTCTAATAATGATGCTTTTGTGGAGTGTTTACTGTAAGGTTTTCTCCACCTTAAACTTGTGTTTCTATGTTATTGTATATTTAATTTTATTACATATTAATATTTTATTGTATAATTAAATTAAATATCCTAAAATATCAATAATTATAATGTAGGGTTTGATTTGAGATTCATTATTACATTTTGAGTTTGGAGATTTAGAGAGATAATTAGAGAAATTAAAAAGAAAATAAATATAACTTAGTGTTCTTGAGTTTGGAAGGAGTGCTTTTGAGCTTGGAGGTAGATTTTAGGATCACAAATCCTCAATTGTCAAAAACCTTGAAGTTTTTGAGGTAGGATTTTTGCAAGATTTGTATTTTTCTGGTTGAACTCTTGTTTATGTAAGAAAGAGGTTTTCTTTATCACGTGTTTGTGTATAAGAGTATTGGAATGATTCTTCTTCCTATTTCCTCCTTATTGTTGAAAAGAAAGGTTAAAATATGTTAATGTGATCTTAAAAGGCTTGCATATTTAAATTTCCTTAGAGTATATTGTATGTAAGTAAATGAAGTCTTTCTTACATGTTTATGCTTAAAAATGTATAAGAATATGTAGATTTACAAGTATAGGAGAGTCTGCTTGTATGCTTTGTGTTTGAAAGTATCTTGTTAAGAGTCTCCCATGGGAATTGACTTCTTTAGCATGTTTAGAAGTATTTAGAAGTTGTAGAAGGAAAGGAGTATATCTTCTCAAGCTCAAGAGTGGGATATTGTGTTGGAGGAATAAGTAGTGGTTATTGGAGGTTTGCAATTTTGAAAGAAGGATATGTTATTATGATTTATGTCATCCTTGAAGAGGATATGATACTTATTCTTGAGTTCCTTAATGAATACTCATTAAGTTCATTAATGGATACAGAGATCCTTAGTAATAGAAACTCCTTAGTCTTGTCTACAATATATTCTTCTAATTGAATCAAGAATGATTCAATATATGTTTTGATCATGCCTTGTCTTCATAAGTATTACCATGTTTCCAAGAGTGTGTAGTTTTATGCATGTCTGTGTAATTTCATGTATACCACTCTCCTTAGTGAGGGGTTTGGACCTAAGGAAACCATATGGTTAGGAGGTAGCTATTCTCCCATTAGCTTGTGTTGATATTGAAGCTTGGAGCTCAATGGATGCCTTGAAGATCTTTATTTTATATTGGAAATGGATGCATCAGGTTGTAAAAAATGTCTTTTCATTTATATTTCAAAGAACTATAAGAGATGTTGATTGCATAGTTTTAGTGTTGGAAGAAACTTGTAAATATTGTGTATATGAGCATTCAATATATGATTTCTTTTAAGGAAAAAGTATTATAATTTATCTTTTATTGTAAATCCAAGTGTATTGGACATTTGAAATAAACTAAGATTTTTGATATTATGTTTTCAAGTGATATTCTTGTGGAAATTAGTTTTGTGAAATGTGGTTGGGTTAAATAGTGTTGCAATGAAACCTATATAATGCTTTAATTCATAATAGACTAGAATATATGTTTAAATAAGTATTTTGGTGAAATTGTTATGATTAGATCTCATATTTGGATTAGATTGATCATCTCTATGTATATATTCACTTTCAATAGTACTTTAGAATCATATTTTTTCACAAAGCTATGTTTTCAATTTCAAACCCTAGACAAACGTGTCTTGAAATTTGTTGGTAACTTTGTTATTTTGAAATTCCATTCTATGAGTTCTCTAAGAATTATGATGGCATTTTAGGAATAGTGTAGTGCTACCTAGAGGATTGTTGTAGTGTCTTTACTAGTGTAGTGCCATCCTATCCTATTAGAAATGAAGGTGCAAACCACACAATGAAAATTTGATTCAAACCTTATTAATGTCCTCTAAATAATGTAGAATCAATGGAGATTGCAACAGAAATAAAACCCACTACACAGAAATAATATGCATTAAGAACTGAACAAATAACACAGTATGTAATGTGGAGAAAACCTTTTTAGGTAAAAGACTCCACTAAGAAAGAGGCTCCAAGTTGTATTATCTTCAAATATGCGATTACAATACATGCACTTCCTCTTCTTCTTCAGTCTTCAATCCAACGACACCTGTTACTCTTAACTCTACTAAAAACATAGTACAAATATCCTTATAAAAGGGGGTGGCCTTATAGGGCAAGAAAACTAACAAATATCAACTATCCGATTTGTGACCTAATGACGAACGGTCCATATTTAAAATGATAAAATATAAATAAAATGTGGCTTCAAGGGCGCTACCCCCGAACCCCCACCGAGGCGCACAACCCCCAGACCCCCTACTAGGGGGATGATCCCCTCGGACCCCTCACAGAGAGGAAACCCCCCTACGACCCCCCTGTCACAAATGAATTAGCATTGGGTACCGAATATAAACATGCAAATGAAACAAGATCATTGTTGATGAAACCTCTAATTCCTTATGGGTGATTTGCAAATAATAATAGGAATAATAAATTACATAGGATTTACAAGGTTGATGGCACCTTAATCCTAACATTCTCCCACTTGACATCATACATTGTAAATACCCATAGGAAAATAATAAAATAATCAGGTACTAGAAATAAAGCCCATGGCCTCTCTGCACCAGACAAATTTTTCTATGCTTACAGGCTTGGTCAAAGCATCTGCAACAATCTCCCGAGTGTCTACCTTCTTTAGCTCAATCTGTCCACTTGCAACCATTTCTCAAACAAAGTGATAATGTACATCAACATGCTTAGTCTGAGCATGATACATAGGATTCTTGGCCAAACAAATAGCACTCTGGTTATCACAACCAATCTGATTAATCCTGTAATCAAAACCAATACATGTACACAATCTCCTCAACCAAACTGCCTCCTTAGAGACATGGCTAGCCACCATATACTCTACTTCAGTGGTGGACAAAGAAACTGTGAGCTACCTTTTTCTCATCCAAATCACTACTCTGGCAAACAAAGTAAACACATAGCCACTAGTGGACCTTCGACTATCTAAGTCACCTGCCCAATCTACATCAACAAATCCCTATATGTCTAAAGTTTTGTCAGCACTGTCAGTATTAGAATAAACCAAACAATAATCAGGAGTACCTACTAAATATCTAAACACCCTCTTCGCATAATTCAAATGTTGTCTACTAGTGTTAGACATAAATCTGCTCAAAACTCCCAATTGCTTGGGCAATATCTGGTCTAGTGCAAACCATTGCATACATCAAACTCCCTACAACACTAGCACATGGCACATTAGACATATCTTCTAAATCATCCTCATTCTTTGGATACATATCTAATGAAATCTTAGTACCAATGGGTAAAGGAACTCTAACTGGGTTATAGTCCTACATACTAAATCTTTGCAAAATAGTATTCACATACTTACTTTGTGATAACCAAAGCTTTCTGTTACTTCTATCCCTTTTGATCTCCATCCCACAAATATACCTGGTAGCTCCAAGATCCTTCATTTAGAATGCATCTGAAAGTTGGGCTTTCAACTCATTGATCATACCCTTAGTATTGCTGAAAAATAACATGTCATCAACATACAATGTAATGATTAGAATAGAATCATCAATACAATGAATGTAAACACAGTGATCCTCCTCACTTCTAATAAAACCCAATTTCAACACAAATTAATCAAATTTCGGTTACCACATTCTGGGGGACTGTTTCAAACCATAAAGAGACCTCTTTAATTTGTAAACCCAATGTTCTTTCCCTTTTACCTCAAAACCTATAGGCTATTGCATGTAAATTTCTTCTTTAAGATCTCTATGCAAAAATGTAATCTTAGCATCCATTTGCTTTATTTCCCAATCAAAAGTTGCAGCAATAGATCAAAGAAATCTAATAGAAGTTAATTTAGCAACAAGAGAGAATATTTCACTGAAATCAACTCCCTCTCTCTGGGAGTAGCCCTTGGCTACCAGTCTATCCTTGTACTTCTCCAATGAACCGTCTACTCCAAACTTCTTCTTGAAGACCCACTTGCATCATATGGCCTTTCTTCCTTTGGGAAAATAAACAAGATCCCAGGTGTTGCAAGAGTCTAAAGCCATCATCTCCTCTTGCATGGCTAATTGCCAAGACTCACTATCATTTGCATGAATAGATTCCCTGTAGGATCTAGGCTCATCGTTAGTACTTAATAAAGCAAATACACAACAGAAATATAGTGGGCTATACCTGTCAATTGGGTTCCGTTGTCTTGTGGATCTTCTCAGAGGTGGAGTAATAGACTCTTCAGGTTCTTCTGCATGCTCATCTGTGCCAACTTCTTCTATCACAATAACTTCTTCCTCAACAGAACTTTCACTCAAGTCTTCTTCTACTTCTTCACCCCCCAATCCATCATTATGTTCTTCTTGAGGTGCATCTTCATGCTCTAATTCAAAGGACACTCTCTTCAACTTTTCTTTTTTTTCCTTTGGTTGTTCAGGTTCTGAAATAACATTAAGTTCCTTGAAAATAACATCTCTAGAATAGATAATCTTTCAAGTTAGTGGATTCCAAAGCTTATAACCTTTTACATTAGCACCATATCCAATGAAAGTGCACTCTTTAGCTTTTGGATCCAACTTAGTATTTTTTTCTTCTTTAGGTACATGAACATAAGCCTCACAACCAAATACCCTTAAATGTGAAATAGAAGGTTTCTTACCTGTCCACATTTCATAAGGAGTTGAAACAAGAGCCTTACACGAAGATCTATTGACCAAGTAGTTCGCAGTACATAGCTTCTACCCAAAAGCATTTGTTCAACTGTGATTCACTCAACATACTTCTGGCACTTTCCATTATAGTCTGATTCATCCTTTCTACCACTCCATTATGTTGTGGTGTATATGGAGTTGTCTTTTGTCTAACAATACCTGCATGGTTACAGAATTCATCAAATTCCTTAGAATAGTTTGTCGGATCTCAAAACCTTTATCTTATGATCTAATTGTTTTTCAACTAAAGCTTTAAATTCCTTAAACTTAGTGAAAACTTTAGATTTGTGATGCATAAAATAAATTCAGGTATACCTTGCGACATCATCAATGAAGGAAACAAAACATCTAGATTTTCCAATTGATTCCACATCCACTGGACCAAACACATCTGAATGAATAAGTTCCAATTTATCATTAGATTTATTACTGCCAGAAGGGAAAGGAGATCTATTCTACTTTCCAAACACATAATGTTCACAAAATTTGAAACTCTCATCAGAATAGGATAAACCGTCTAACAATTTTTATTTAAGATAGTCTTTAAACCAGATTGACTTATGTGGCCCAATCTATGATGCCACAACATACATGTGTTTTCAGTATTAGACTCAGATGCATAAGAGGCATTACAAACATTAGTGGCTTCTATCTTAAATAGAGTTCCCAATCTTCTCCCCTTCGTTACCACCAAGTTTCCTCTCACCAATTTGTAACCATGCTTATCAAATGTCAAATGCATTCCCAAATCATTTAACTTTGAAACATAAATCAAATTTCTAGCCAATCCAAGAACATGCAAAGCACCAGGGACAGTTTTAATTCTCTCATCACTGACACACAACATTACTTTCCCTCATCCAACAATAGGATATGTAGAGTTGTCCCTGAGGTACACATTTCCTCCATCATACTCTTCATATGTGGAAAACCATTCTTTATGTGGAGTCTGTATGCTCAAAATCGTGACTCCAGTTGCCTGGGGCTATCGGGTCAGATTTCGGCATGAACACAGACTATTCCCTCCTTGCCACGGGGTGATCCACCATGTCACTCTCACCCACGTGGAAGTAGCCAGTCGAGAGGAGGTGAGACATGGAAGGGGTCTGGCTCGTTGGAGAGCTGGACTTTACGGAGAGGGGTCGACAAGTACTGTGGCCTTTGTTGTTGTGTGCTAAGTTGAATGTTTCATTCAATTAAAGTTGTAGTTGAGATAACCCTATGACCTGAAGGGTCACTAGTTTCTCTTCTCCTATCAGGATTTCTCCTATTCCACCTCTGTGTGGGTAAGCAGTTTCTTGTGTTTATGTTCTCTTGTCTCTCAATGCGTTGAATGAGTTCCTGTTGTATTTGGAGTTGTCTGGTTTCTTCTAACAATAAGAGGATGAACGGGTCTCCTTGTGGTAGAACAAATGTTTCTTGCTATGGTCGTGGATTGATCTCTTTGATCTCGTCATGGATAGCCCTCACCCACTCTCCTCTCACTCCTAAGAACATTCGTGAATCAGGATAGAGGTAGATGCATGATTACTAACCTTGACTAGATTTTAGGGTTTTGACCTAGGGTTTAGTTGACCTAGGGTTTGACTTGTGTTTTGACTTGTTTTCACCTCGTGATGGGATTGAGGGTTTGATTGGATCGTTTTAACCATGGTTACCTCATGATGGTATCGAGGGTTTGCAATTTTGTCTATTCTGGGGTTTCTATATGCATGCAAAGCTAAATGATATGCAAAAACATTTTTTTTTGTGCTTTTTTAGTATTTTGGAAATAAAAAGTGCTTTTAATCTATGAAAAGGAAATATGTATGCAATCTAATATGATTTTTCTGATACAAAGTTAATCTATGTTTTTTTTTGTGTTTTCAATGATTTTGAAGTAATCTAATCTTAAAAAGGGAAATTGCTTCTGATAATAATCTAGATCTAGAATTATGAAAGCAACTATTCTAACATGCAAGATGTAATTATCAAGGAAAAAGCAATGTTTTACTGTTCCCAAGAGCAAATTTTGTTTTCTAATTACTATAAATTGAACAAACCAATGAAGGAACCTGAGAAAAATGAAGATTTGTGTGACTCCACTACTATTAGAAATCCTTGATATAGGCAACCTTGAGTCCTTTTGAAGTAGCGAGAGATCCTCTTAACGACAAAATGACACAAACAAGCAAAAAGAAGCTTTGATGAAGCTTGTATGAGCTCAATGAGAGCTTTGGTTGAGCACAATGGCATAGAATGAAGTAACATAACGTTGCTTGATTGAACAAATAAAGCAAAAGGCACCTTCATCCTGTAAGAGCATTTGAATGCCAAGTTGGAGAGAAAAACTAGCAAGAGCTATGTGCACAATGAATTTGACTCCCTTTGTGCTTGAGGGAGGGGTGTATTTATAGGTTTGAGGAATGGGATTGATTGAGAAGTTAACTCATTTGATTGATGAGTTAACAAGGATTGATTGGGGAGTTAACAAGGTTGATTACCCGGTGAATGCAACTAACTATGGAGTGATAAATCAATTATAGCTTATCACTGGAGAGGAAATGGAGGTGAGCGAATGCATGCGATTGATTGGAGAGTTAATTTGAGATCAAAAGGAGTTAATTATGCATGTGTGGGTGCATGAAATAGTCAACTCCAAATTAGGCATAAAAAATCATGCAAATTGGAAGAAAAACAGAAGAAAACATAGCAAAAATGAGTGAGAAACTCAAGTTTTTTTCATGGCTGGAAAAATGGCAGGGTCGCCCCTTTTGTTAGTAGGGTTGCCGGGGAGAGATTCGGGCTGGACAAGGTCTTTTGCAGAAAAATAGGTTGGGAGATGAAAGAAGAGAAGAAAAGAAGGGAATCTGCCTTCGGAAACATGTTAGTCATGTGCAAGAAACCAAATCTCCACTTGCACCTGCAGGATCTCCCGGGGAGATCTAGAAATAATAGGGGGAGACTTGGATTGGTTGGGCGGAACTGAAAACTGAAAGTGGGAGATGGATAGGGAGACCTCTAGAAGGCCTCTAGGATGTGCACAAAATGAAAAACATAGGAGAAAGGTGAAAACTCACCTACAAGACACTCACAAGGCTTGGGAGTAAGGTCAAAAGCTCAGAAAATGCAAGTCGACAAGTGTCGAAAAAGCGTCGCAAATAGGGAGAAAGAGAAATTGACAAAGAAGAAACAACACAAGACAAGAAAGAGGACACATCATCAAGAGGTTTGCTACTTAAAGGATATTATTTCACGCTTACATGTACATGACAAGGATTTGAATCATCGTAGGGGTCCTCATGGAGGCTGTGTGTGATTTTTGTGCTTACATATTTGCCCCCTCGAGGATGGTAGTCTACATGAAAGGTAGATACCATTCCCGAACTAGGCCTTACCTGTTGTTGATTTTCCTACGATTTGTACCTGCAATAACTAGTATTAGTCTGGCATTTAAATATATCAAAAATAAATAATAAAAATTGAAGTGATAAACTTAGCATGAATAGTTCAAGTTTGATTAGTTGTTTGCCTTTGTCAATTTGAACCTATAGGGATGAAAGCACGCAAAACAATGCATGAAAAAGATGCATAAAAGCAAAGAACTAATCTAAAAATACATTAATGAAACTAAACTAAGAGCAGACAAAGCAAGTCAAATTGTGAGATCGGAGCAAAACAGCGACAAAATCATTCGTGTGAGTAGTCGTTAGAAAGGTATTGTCGAGGAGATCGTAAAGATGACCGCCTCTTCTTCAGCCGTGGAGAATTGGGTATACAAATAGTGAAAAACCCTTCTCTAAACCCTAGTTTGAATTTTGTGAAAAATCTCTTAAAATTGTTTATTTTTCATGATTTTCTCTGTTGCATTGTATTTGTCTCGTCGTTTAGAGCAAGATTGGTTTTTCATTTTCTAAAATCGGCTGAAAAAATGAAGTTTTTAGAGCAATTTTTGCTTGAGGGATCTTCCTCTAGGGTCACCCCTTTTCTCAGGCAGGGTTGCTTGGGGGAGATCCGAAAAAACACCTGGGTCATCCAGGGGCGACCCTGTTGCTGATTTTGACTGAATTGTCATGTTGTTTAAGGCTTGTTTCACTCTGATCTGACATGTTTTGGCTGCTGTATTTGCTTGTTTATTCTAATTTTGAAGGTTAATACTCTTTTTTGTGTAAGGTTTTCTACAGTTTTATGATTTTTAGGGATTTTTATGAGTTTATGAGATCTAATCTAAAGTTCTCTTCTAATTTTACAAGACATGCGTATCTGATGGAATGCCTGCCGAGAGAAGGGATGGCTCTCAGGGATGTTTTCTTCATTGAGTACTAAGGATCATGCTATTTTAAAGAGGACAGGTCTAGCTAGAGTTTTCCATGTGCCTATGATTCATCCTGTATCTTGTATATGTTGTGATATTCTGACCTACTGGGATGTAGACAGAAACACATTTAGGTTCCCGCAGATCTCTAGAGAGTGGACCATCACTCTTTATGATGTGTATCGTATACTCGGGGTTCCTATGAGAGGATAGCCTTTTGTTCTTCCAGTTAGCGAGTCCTTTGAGGACAAAGCCTCTTGGGCTGCATTCATGGGGGTTAATCACCCTAGGGATCATACAGGAGTTCAACTCACTTCTGTGCCACGCCTTCGCATTCCACTTTTGACAAGATTCCTAATTGGGTTGATTACATCGAGGCTATCAGGAGACAAGGCCTCAGCTCATTTGAGATGGTGTTGGGCACCCATCATTCATGATATTGAGGAGGGCACAGTTTACGCTTGGGGACTGGACATCTTGGCCATGGTTTACAGAGATTTCTATCGTATTCCACAGCGAGGGGCTCTAGCTTTTAGCCACTCTTCTTTGATCATGACATGGATATTTGAGCACATGAGACCCTATTAGAAGCTCATTCCACTTCCAGATAGACGCTTACCAAGAGCAGGGAGGTGGATGCATGTTGGTCACTTTAATGCTTCTTTATCCACTGTTGCTACTCTTATAGATGAAGACATGATCTTTGATCCTTATCATGACATGGAGGGATCTTGGGCCCGTGATGGCGAGGTCAGAGAGTACTGTCATGGAGTATATGAGCTTTCAGATCGTAATGGTCTAGTTGAGGCCCATCGGGTTGAACATGTTTCATAACAATTTGGCGAGGACATCCCCAAGGACTTGCCCCCAGTGTCCACATGCTACAGGATAGTTCAGTAGATGGGTGAGATTGGACAGAGGACCGTGGTTTGGACTCCCTTGACTCCTGGAGTCTTCATTAATAGGTCTTCAAGACGAGGACAGAGAGGAGGGAGAGGAACTCCTTCCCAATCTCTCATTGTGACTATGGACTCAGAGTCTACTAACAAGGACTACGTTCTAGATGATGATGATTTGTTAGACGAGGTCCTTCTCAAGGATGAGGATTTTGATGATGTTGATGATTCAGACGGTGCTCTTGATATCCCTAAGGGTCCTTCTGTTATTCCTCGACCTCCTCATTCAGATGAGGTGATGCGACAATTTGACTCTGATTGGTAGCCTGGTGATCCACGCAAGTTTCATCTATTTGCTTTTTGTACTCTTGTCCTTTCTCTTTTTATGGGGAACTAAATTGCTCTTCTCTTGATTTGCTCTTTTAGGTAAAGTCAGAGAGTGGAGGGATTTTGTTTGCGAGATTAATGTTGGATTGGCTTCTCCCTTCACTAGGATGACTCGTGACCGTCTTTTAGATGATCCTGGTGTGCCCCCTACTGTGGGGTGACACACTGACATTTTTACTCCTGTCTATCATGGATGTCAGATGAATATAGAGTTGAAGACCCAGGTTGACACCCTTAAGGGTGAGAATCAGGTACTCCAAGAGATGGCTCACCTTAATGTTGGATGTCATGATGCTAGCATGGCGGGGCCTTCATAGTCACACACTCACAGTAGAGCACCTCACTCTCATAGGTCTCATGGAGCGATGAGTGGTATTCATAGATGAAGGAGCCAAAGTCCTAAGGGTTTCGTTGGAGGGAACCGCCCTTGACTTCCTTTCTTGAAATCATTCCCCCTTGCATGGGGAGCCTCTACTTCTCTTGAGAGTGTTTTGTCCTAGCTCTTTGATACCTTTGTATATGTAAACTTTGAATGTATCTATGAAAGTTTATCCTTTTATGGTTCTCACTTATTGGATTTGTACTCATCTCTTGTGCATGTCTTGGAGGTTTGGCAACTTTTGATTATGTTTGACCTTTTCAACTCTTTTAACGATGCAAGTATGATAACAATGACATATTTTTGTAATTTTTTGTGGCATATATATGAAATGCAGTTTACGATATGATAATGCAGGAACATAAGAAATGCTGAAATAAACTTTTACTTCTACTGAATGTCATGAGATATGACATTTGACTTTATTGCTTTGAGACTCTTTTTCTAATTTTTGGCATGAATGCAATGTGGGACAAACAATGTGATTTCTCTGAAATACAATTTTTGATTTAGGGGATTGCGAGTTGTCCCGATATAAGAGACCTATTCAAGGCTATGAGATAGGATTTTATAACTCAAGTGGGGAGTGGGAATGAAAATGGAGTGTTTCTGAACTTTGGCTTCACTAAAGGCTAAACACTGATCCTTATCTAGATAAGATAAACTGACAAGCTTTCAACTTTAGACAAGTAGCAAATTTTATTGGTGTTTGCTAGACTTAGATCATATATGGAAAGCAAGGTAGACCCAGGGTAAAGGATGAGTAGGAAAGAACAAGGGTCCCTTGGTAGAAGATGATCCTAGAGACTACTAGACTCTTTGGTTTTGCTCAGCTAGTGCATGTGTGTGCTTTGTACGTTTCTTTCTCTGTTAGAATGTCACCCTTGAGGCTTCAAGCTTAGACTGATCTCCACCCAAGAGTACAGACATTCAACAATCTTCTCTCTTTCACTCTTTTTTTTTGTATTTCTCTTTTTTGCTTTTTTTCTTTTTTTTTGTATTTTTCTCACTTGATCTTTCTCTTTTTTTTTGGATTTTTTGACCTTTCAAGAAATGAATGCTTTTGGAACTTTGATATGCAATACTTTGGTCTCTTAATTATCACTTTTTGACACTCTTATTTTGATCACTCATTTCTTTATTCACTCGAATCTTAGATTTCTTCCTTCAGAGTTATGATCTTCCTAATGTTTTTGGCTAGGAAACATAAGGGGCTGAGCACCGCCTAAAGTTTTTGCTATCTGTTTAGACTTCTCTAATACTAGGGAAGAATTGGGAAGGTCTACTTGCAAGCTTCCTTTCAACACTGTAGGTTTGAATACTGACTTTATCTAGACCTAACATCTTGACTCATTAAGACTGGGGTCAGTGTAAAGCTAAGAGCTAGGCTTCGATTAGAATCACTGGGAATGAAGGGGGATAATGGTGGTTGTGAAAATGAGGAATCTCTAGGTCCTGAAAGGATGACGTATAGCTAGGCAACATTAGACTCCTTACTGAAAAGAAAATAGTACAAGAGCAAGTCACTAACTATAATGCAAGATGAATAGAATGATGCTGAAATGCAAGAAACAAACTATTTTTTGACATTTTGAATTTTTTATAATTTTTTTGTATTTTTATGTTTTTGACTTTTTTGGTGTTTTAGACATAGTATTTCTTGAGGTGAAAGGCATTGACTGTTTCACCAAATTCCTCTCACTCTATTGTGCACAAGAGATAGGCAACATTTCCAATGTCTTCCTTGACCATGTATGGACCTATCCAATTGGGCCTAAATTTTTGTCCTTCACCAGCTCTTTTATCGATCATATATTCTATCCTAAGCACTAGATCTCTCACTTGAAAGGGTCTTGGGACAACCTTTTTGTTATATATTTTTTTTATTCTTGCTAGATAAGAATCATGTCTTTGAATGGCTCTCAAGCGTGTTTCGTCCATCATTTCTAATTCGGCCAACCTGACTACTCTATATTCCTCGTTGTCCAACAATCCTTGTAATGACACTCTCAGGCTAGGAAACTCTACTTCCAATGGTAGTACCATCTCTGATCCAAAAGTGAGGGCATAAGGGGTGGTTCCAATTGGAGTCCTGACACTTGTCCTCTAATCCCATAGAGTTGGATATAATTGTAAATGCCAATCTCTCTTAGAATCTTTCACGATTTTGACCAGTATCACTTTCAGAGTTTTGTTGGTAGCTTCTACCTGTCCATTCCCTTGAGGATAGTAGATTGAAGGGGAGTTGTGATTAATGTGAAATCTCTCACATAACTCTCTTACTTGTGGATTTTTGAATGACGAGGCATTATCTGTTACTATCACTTGGGGAATTCTGAACTAGAAAATGATTTGATTCAATATGAATTTAGCAATTATAGTCCCCAAGACTGTAGTGAGAGGCATGGCCTCCACCCATTTTGTGAAATATTCTGTCGTAGTAATGATGAACATATGTCCATCCATTGATGGGGGAGATATCTTCCCCACCAGATCTAATCCCCAAGTAGAAAAGGGCCAAGGGGTAACGATCGGTTGTAGATCTCTTGTTGGTGTGTGGTGAACATGAGTGTAAGCCTGACATTTTGTACACCTCTTTATGAACTTAATCGCATCCCCTTGTAAATAGGGCCAGAAGTATCCCATTATGTGTATTTTCCATGCCGTGGTGTGGCCTCCAAAGTGTCCTCCATAGATTCCACACTGACATTCTTCTAAGATTTTTTGTGCTTCTTCTTTGTCAACACATCGAAGCAACATTCCGTCCAGGGCCCTTTAATAGAGAACATCATCTATTAAAACATATCTTGCTGTGAGGACGCGTATTCATCTTTTTCCCAAAGGAGTCATGTTTTTCGGGTAAGTTTTGTTTGTGAGATAGTTCACAATATCTCTATACCAATATGAGGATGCATACTTCTCGAGATCAACTACACAAATCTCTTCATCAGGGACATCTTTGTTCATAGGTTCCTCTTGGGGAACTGGATTGTCTGCTAACTAATCTGCTATTATCTATCCTTTGACTACTTTTTTATTGATGTAAGTTAGCTCAAATTCACTCAACAAGGTTATGAATCGACTGGCTCTTCTTGAGAGCATGGGTTGATTTAAGAAAGTTCTCAATTGCTTGGATCATATCATGACCTTAGTCTCTTGATTCAACATGTAGTGTCTCAATCTTTGGGTTGCAAAGACTATGGAAAGACATTCTTTCTTAGCTTGGGTATAGTTATTCTCATATTCCAACAAGGTTTGACTTATGAAATAAATGACTCTTTCTCTTCCACCTTCATCTTATTGAGCTAGCATGCATGCTACGGAGATACCGGTTGCTCTGAAGTATAAGATGAAGGGCTTGTCATGTTTTGGTGGCATAAGTGTGGGTGTGGTTAACAAGAATTTCTTCACTTGCTCAAATGCATTTTGACAGTCCACCGTCGAAGTAATGCCAACTTGTTTTTTTAATAACTGATTGATTGGATGAATTTTGAAAGTCATGTCTGGTTGGTGGGGTTGCATTTAAGACTACTTTGACCTTAGCTGGGTCGACATCTATGCCTCTTCATGAGATGATGAATCCCAACAATTTTCTTGTTGTGACTCTGAAAACACATTTTTCAAGGTTTAGCCTTACTTTATACTCTCGAAGCCTATTGAAGATTTTGTGAAGGTCCTCCACATGTTTTGATCTTTGTTCTAACTTAGCCAGGAGGTCATCAACGTATGTCTCGAGTATCTTGTGGATGTAATCATGAAAGATATGTGTCATTGCTCTTTGATAGGTGGCTCCTGCGTTCTTCAATCTGAATGGCATGACTATGTAGCAGAAAGTCCCCTAGAGGGTAGTGAATATTGTTTTGTCTTGGTCAACTTCTATGATTTTGATCTGGTTGTATCCTAAAAATCCATCCATGAGAGAGAGAATCTCGTAACCTACCATTGAATCGACAATTTGATCAATGGATGGTAAAGGGAAGTCATCCTTTGGGCAAGCTTGATTGATGTCTCTAAAATCGAGGCATATCCAAATTTTTACATTCTTCTTTAGAACTGGGACAATGTTTGACACCCAATTTGAATAATCCACGGGCTTGATGAAACCAACATTTACTAGTTTTTTTAGTTCTTCCTTCACCATTTTAGCTACTTGTGGCTTGATGGGCCTTGGTTTTTGTTTCACGGGTTTCACATCTGGTTTTGTCACTAAGTTATGCACCACAACCTTTGGATCTAACCTTGGCATGTCTAAATATGCCCACGCGAATATATTCAAATATTTGATGAGGAACTCTATGTACTCCTCCAGTTCCTCATCATTTAGCTCTCCTCTTAGTTTTAATACCCTAGGTTTTTCAGGTGTTCCAACATTAATGTCGATTGTATCTCTAGTTAGGGACGGATCTCCTTCCTCAAACTTTTGAGGGGCAAGCGGTAAATCTGAGCTCACTTCAATCTGAAGGATTTCTTTCTCATTCCCAAAATAGTCTTCTGGATGAGGGAGGAGCATGTATCCTTTTTTGTGGTGTACTCTTGGAAGTCCATCGTAAGCATGTAGATATTCCAAAATGGCTTCGTTGTTCTCGGTGTCATCTTGGGTTGGTCTCTCTTCTTGACCCATGGTGTAATTCAAGATATTTGGTAATTCTTCACTTTCTAATAATGGTTCTCCATGCACTGACACAATGTATTCTGAATTTTGTAATTGAGCATGTGGCGAAAACAATGCGGCTAATATGGCCATTAAGTTTGCCACTTGATTTTCTTCTCTGGGTATGGCTTTGATGGAGAAGAAGTCAAAGAACTGAACCAACTTCCTGATGGTTTCTTTATAAGGTCACAATCATTCTAATCTTGTCTCATAATTTTCCACAACCTGGTTGATTATCAATTGAGAATCTCTGAAGGCAGAGATTTTTTTGACCCCCATTCTCATGGCTAACATGATTCCTAGGGATAGGGCTTCGTACTCAGCGATGTTGGTGCAAAAGAAATCCAGTCTAAAGGCAAAGGGGAGGACTTTTCCTTTAGGAGATATCAAGATTATCCCCATTCTTGCCCCTTTTTTGCAACTAGCTCCATCAAAATGTAGGGTCCACAAGTTTTCATGGTTTTTTGATTGAGATGTTTCTCCAAACTCATAAGTGGAAGTCCGTTTTTTTTCTTTTTCATCTCCTTCTTCGATGATTTCAATTGTTCGAACCAAGAGGCTTTTGATATCCTGTTCATTGATACATGGAATGGTTGCTAAGCTAAATGGTGCATGGGATTTATTGGTATGCGGATCAAAGGGGAATTCCCTAAGATCATCCATTCTTTGATAGGATATGTTGTGAGCACTTGTATTCATTTGAACATCCTGAGTTTCCTCTTTTTGTTTCTCCCGCATCTTCGACTTCTTATCTTTTTCTTCTTGTTCCTTCCTATAGATACTGAAAGGATCAAGGTCTACTTTGACAATGATGACCTTTCCTAGATGATGGAAATCTATTTCTTGGAATAGAGTGGAGGTAATGGCCTTCATGGCATGAATCCAAGGCCTTCCAAGGATCATATTGTAATTGGTTTCTCAATTGATAACATAAAAATCCGTACAGATGGTTTTACCCATTAGAGTGAGTGGTAGGCTAATTTTTCTGATTGTTTAGATGTCATGACTATCGTAATCCTTAATGTGGTAGTTTGTTGCTTGATTCTTGTTTTGTTGTATCCCATCCTTCATAGAAAGGACATTGGCAAAAGGTTGACTATCGATCCTTCATCCACCACTACTCTTTTTATAGTGACCTCTTTGACTTGAATTTGTATGTATAGAGATGAATCATTTTTCTTACTTCCTTCACTTTGGGACAATTTGGAGACATCGGATGTAAGAGGAGGTGATTCCTCATGTGTGGAACATCCTACTTCCAGCACTTCTAGAAATGTCTTACGATGTGAGGGAGAGGCTC
This sequence comes from Cunninghamia lanceolata, assembly GCA_027924645.1. Taxonomy (NCBI): domain Eukaryota; kingdom Viridiplantae; phylum Streptophyta; class Pinopsida; order Cupressales; family Cupressaceae; genus Cunninghamia; species Cunninghamia lanceolata. The sequence goes on along the minus strand of BSBN01001917.1, from coordinate 27,107 downwards.
TCAACAAGTTTATTACTTGTGAGAAAACATTTTTTGTTTGATCTGTTTGCTCTTCCTCATGGATCACAAACACTTCTTTGTTTAATTCTATGTGATTGGAATTGTTTTGATTTTCCTTCCCTTTCTCAATTTGAGGTTCCTTCTCCTTTCTCTGGGATTGGAGAAGTTTGAGGAAGTTCTTTTGTTGATCTGGAGTAAGTTTGGAGATAGCCTTATTGTATCCATAACAAGTCTTTGTTTCATGACCCTTTGTCCCGTGGAACCAACAATAAGCATTGGGGTCGTATGAAGGTTGGTTTGATCCTTGATTTCCTTTTTGTCACCATTTGTCATTACCAGGATTGCTTTTTATGATATTGACATCCTTCTCTTGGGGCACATTGGATGTGGTCTTTTCTATTTTCCTTTGGATGTTTGAAGTTTTTCGTTGGTGTCGTAAGTCTTCCGACCGATGGCGGCTTGGTCAATCCTCAAAGCAGTTTCCAGTGCCTCTTCGTAGGATTTGTATGGTAATTTTTGAACATCTTCTCTCATGTCCTTGTTAAGGGCATGCAAAAAGAGGTTACACAGTTCTCGGTGGTCCATGTTCAGAGTACTAGTCGAAGAATAGAGGACTTGTCTCCATCGAGTGACAAAGTGGGCTACAGATTCGTTTGGCTCTTATTTCATTGTGAGGAACTCTCTAATCCCTATTTTAACAAGTTTGTTCATGTCGAATGCCATGACAAACTCTCTGATTAGCTGTCTGAACGAATGGATTGAAGCTTCTAGGAGATGATAATACCAATCCAAAACAATGCCTTCAAGAGTTTTTGGAAAGATTTTTTCTACAACCCCATCCCAAGGGAGGAGTTCTCTTATGGCTGTGGTGTAGGCCTAATGTGGGAATTTGGATCTCCTCCTTTGAACTTGGGGAGATCTGGCAATGGCTAAGGTAGTTGCATGCTTCTTATGTTTTGGTCCAAAGGTTCTTTCAAATATTTGAGATATGTTCCTAGAAAGGCACTTTGAGATTGTGGGGTTGAGAGTAATAACCTTGTAGGTGGGTTTTGATAACCCATTGTCAGATTTGTTGGATTGTTCTGAACATGAGGATTCCCATTTAGACATGTGTCGTTGCTAGCATTTTGTGAATAATAATTGAGGTAGGGGGGATTTTGAGATGCCCCCTAGTCCTATTCATGGGATTTTTTCCTTCTTTCTAGAGCAGCTTGCTCTGCTTGGGTATGTGCAAGAAGTTGAGTCCACTTTTTGGCCAAAAAGTGGAAGTGTTTTCTCTGATTTTCAAAATTTGTCACATTTGACCTAAAAATTTGAAGCACTTAAAGGTGAAATCTTGCAAAAAGTCAATAAATATGAAATGTAGTACTCGGAGTCTAGTTTCCAAATATGTTATTTTTTTTAATGCCCAGATGATACAAATTGATTTTTAATGTGTTTCTAAAAACCACTGTTTAAAAGTCACTTTTTTTTTACTATACCATGCAAGTGTTCGTCATCCATATTTTGACCTAAATAATCATATTTTTCTAAATCCTTTTGGGAAAAGATTTGTAACTTATTGAAGCACGTTTTCCATTTTTTTTTGGTAATTTTTTATTGAAATTTTGTTTTGGTTAATTTTTTATTGGCCATTTTTGATCTTTTCAAAAATCGTTGTGTACATCACACATAAGATGACCTAAACTTATCATTTTTTGAATTTTTTTTTCAAATTGAAAAGAATTGTCTAAAGTATGTTTTCATACAATTTTTTTTACAAAAAAATATTTTAATAAAAAGTTATTAAAATACTAAAAAACCCTGATAATTCAAGTTTATGGACCTGTTTCCTCATAAATTAATTGAAAAATAGAAAAAATAATCTAATTGTAAAAAAAATGACATACTTGGAATCTACACTGTCTCATCTATAATGGGTTTTAATTTCGTCAAAAAATTCTACAAAAACGGCCTTCAGACATATGCCCAAAGTCACTATTTTGTTGTGACATTGATAGGACCTTCAACTTGTAGGTCAAACCAGGTCCAAAGCCAAGGGTTGGGTTCCCAAGCCTTTTTTTACCCAAAACCCATAGCAAAAATTAGGTCAAAAATTTAAATTTTATGAAACGGGATCCCGTTCTAGAAATGGGATCCTATTTCATAAAAGGTTAATATTTTAAACTTTTATGAAATGGGAGATCTCGTTTCAAAACAGGATCCCGTTTCTAGAAAATGGGATCCCGCTTTTGGGTCAGGATCCTGAAGCAAAACGGGATCCCATTTCATAAAAAGTGGGATCCCATTTTAGTTTATCCAATTTCAGGTTTTTTCTAAGTCTAAAACTTCCACCTTAAGTGGACTCATCTTTGTGCATTTACCCGCTTCCAAGATTCTAATTCTCTGCACTAGAGTTGTGATTAAATCTGTAGGATTAGCAACTCTATGCATTTCTTCATTTCTAGGATGTTCTCATCGAGTATTTTCATGGTGATATGGTTCTTTGCGCGCAACGTTTTCCCTTGGTCTTCTCGCAAGGCAATCCTTAATGCCTCTTCAGTGTCTTTGGCTTCTTCCAGATGTTTTTCCAATCGTTTAACTTCCTCATTAAGATGAATACTCTATGTACTTGTGGAAGGTTGTTTGGGTTGGTGTATCTCTGACCTTATCCTTCTTGCTTTATGTGGCACATTTGGTATGGCCAGGTTATTTTCCCAAGCTAGGTTGTTGAAAGATAGAGAACGCCTAGATTCTCTTTGATCTTGTTCATAATCAGAATCTTTGTAGTCATAACAGTTGGTGATTAGTGCATCAAGATGCGGTGGCACATACCTATCAAATGAGGGAGTTTCTGGTTCTCTTGAGGGGATGTACCCTTGGTTTAAGTTAGGTTTTGTCATATTCAGGGGTGCCATAGACACCATCAAATAAATGGAACGGATGATGGCATAAGCGATAGAAGTTGAAGCAGCTATGAAGAGAAGTGAAAAAATGTTTTGAAGTTTCTATTAACTATTTTGAAATGTTTAAAGTACGAACTACAAAACCAAAAGATTTTGTAATTCACGTCAAGTTCACCAAAATATGTGGTGAAGCTGATGTCATATGTGACAATGATGATGGAAATGAGATCCACACAATGGGAACACAAAAAGCATAACCAAGAGGGCCTTTCACATCAGGTTCACCAAAATATGTATGCTAAAAATCGTGACTCTGATTGCCTGGGGCTGTTGGGTCAGATTTCGGTACGCACACAGACCCTTCCCTCCTTGCCACGGGGTGATCCGCCACATCACTCTCGCTCACATGGAAGTAACTAGTCAAGAGGAGGTGAGACACGGTGGGTGTCTGGCTTGTTGGAGAGATGGACTTCGTGGAGAGGGGTCAGCAAGTACTGTGGCCTTTGTTGTTGTGTGCTAAGTTGAATGTTTTGTTCAATTGAAGTTGTAGTTGAGATAACCCTATGACCCGAAGGATCACTAGTTTCTCTTTTCCTATTCCACCTCTCTGTGGATAAGTGGTTTCTTGTGTTTATGTCCTCTTGTCTCTCAATGCATTGAATGAGTTCCTGTTGTATTTGGAGTTGTTTGGTTTCTTCTAACAACAAGAGAATGAATGGGTCTCCTTGTGGTAGAACAAATGTTTCTTGTTGTGGTCATGGATTGATCTCTTTGATCTCGTCACAGATAGCCCTCACCTACTCTCCTCTCACTCCTAAGCACATTCATGAATCAGGATAGAGGTAGATGTGTGATTACTAACCTTGACTAGATTTTAGGGTTTTGACCTAGGGTTTGACTTGTGTTTTGACTTGTTTTTACCTTGTGATAGGATCAAGGGTTTGATTGGATCATTTTAACCATGGTTACCTCGTGATGGTATCGAGGGTTTGCAAATTTGTCTATTCTAGGGTTTCTATATGTATGCAAAGCTAAATGATATGCAAAAACATTTTTTTTGTGCCTTTTTAGTATTTTGGAAATAAAAAGTGCTTTAAATCTATGAAAAGGAAATATGTATGCAATCTAATATGATTTTCTTGATGCAAAGTTAATCTATGTTTTTTTTTGTGTTTTCAATGATTTTGAAGTAATCTAATATAAAAAAGGGAAATTGCTTCTGATAATAATCTAGATCTAGAATTATGAAAACAACTATTCTAACTTGCAAGATCTAATTATCAAGGAAAAAGAAATGTTTTACTATTCCCAAGAGCAAATTTTGTTTTCTAATTACTATAAATTGAACAAAACAATGAAGGAACTTGAGAAAAACAAAGATTTGTGTGACTCCACTACCCTCAGAAATCCTAAATAAAGGCAACCTCTAGTCCTTTTGAAGCAGCAAGAGATACTCTTGACGACAAAATGCCATAAAGAAGCAAAAAGAAGCTTTGATGGAGCTTGTATGAGCTCAATGAGAGCTTTGGTTGAGCACAATGGCATAGAATGAAGCAGCATAACATTGCTTGATTGAACAAATAAAGCAAACGACACCTTTGTCCTATAAGAGCATTTGAATGCTAAGTTGGAGAGAAAAAACTAGCAAGAGTTGTGTGCACAATGAATTTACCTCCCTTTGTGTTTGAGGGAGGGGTGTATTTATAGGTTTTAGGAATGGGATTGATTGAGAAGTTAACTCATTTGATTGATGAGTTAACAAGGTTGATTACCCAGTGAACTCAGCTAACTATGGATTGATAAATCAATTATAGCTTATCACTGGAAAGGAAATGGAGGTGAGGGAATGCATGAGATTGATTGGAGAGTTAATTTGAGATCAAATGGAGTTAATTATGCATGTGTGGGTGCATGAAATAGTCAACTCCAAATCAAGCATAAAAAATCATGCAAACTAGAAGAAAAACATGCAAAAACAGAGCAAAAATAAGTGAGAAACTCAAGTTTTTCCGCGGCTAGAAAAATGGTAGGGTCACCCCTTATGGGTTGCTTGGGGGAGATCCGGGCTAGATAGGGTCTTTTGCAAAAAAAATAGGTTGGGAGATGAAAGTGTTAGCACTCATTTTGACCTGGGGTTGATTTGTCATGATCAGGAGGTTGCTTCATCTGAAGCCTTCATCTTCTTACCCAATTTTTCTAAGTGTTGGACCTCCTCAGCGCTTTTCAGCTGTAGCATCATATTTTTTCTGAGGAGGAGGTCGTCATCATCATCTTGTCTTCGATGGTCTGCATCATCATGTTCTTCGTCGACTGGGTTTTTCATCGTCATCATCATATTCAGTCATCGGGTGATGTTTGGTTTTTATCATGATGATGCTGCCGAGCTACAGTGCGCCCTGATCTGCTTGCGAGGGTGATGTTTCAAAGTCTCCGGTGATCTTCCATTTATCATCTTGCGCGAGCATGATGATGATGTTGCTTATTCTTTGAATTGCTCGACCTAACTTGTTTTTTCCTAAGGGTCGTGTTCATCATCATCATATTTCCAGTTATCATCCTGCTGCTTGCGGAGGTCATCATATTTTCTGCCTTCATGATATTTCGCCGGGGTGATATTTTTATCATCGGGTGATCTTGGTTAACATCATCCTGATGATGTTGTTGAAGAGTTGTAATTGCGACCCGATATTCACTAGGGTCATCATATTTTGGAACGTCAGGATGATCTTAGTCAATATCATCCTGATGATGTTGTATCACTTCCTATTCTTTGTTTCTCATCCTGATGATGCTGACGTCATCCGTATATCAGGGTGATATTTTTCTTTCTGCCTATCTGCATCATGATATTCGCGAAGGAGGGGGTGATATTTTCATATCACCCGGATATATGTTTGTTCGAACATCATGATGATGTTGATATCAAGGAGATATCCGCCTGCTGGTTTCGCGTGTTATCTATTGAGGGTGATCTTTTCAAGCAGCATCATCATATTCAGTTTTCACCCCGATCTTACAGAGGAGCTACAGTGCAACCTGATGTTTGAGCATCAGGAGGATATTTCCAAATATCCGGTTGTCTTCCGAATATCATGATGATGTTGATATGGTGATGACATCATCAAGGTCCGGGGGGGGTCATATTTCTAACACTGATCATCTTGAAGAGACCTCCTGATCTTTGCAAACATGATGATGACGTCAGCAGGATATGATGATGACGTCATCAGGATGTTCATCGGCCAGACTTTTGTTATAAGCTCAGCAGGAGGATGTTCCTCCGAAGGATCAGGTTGTGCCGATTATCATGAAGGTTATATTTCAAATATCATGATGACGTCAGGGTGATTTTTCGAACAGCAGGATATCATACTGCTGAAGGATGATGATGATGAGGTCTATACTAGTGTCGTCAGGAGCAAAAGCGCCGACATGATATATGCTCATGACCTAGTATATAAAGTGTTTTTGAGGTCGTCGCGGGGTGCATGTGGGATATTGTTATCCTGCATTTTCAAAACATGATGATGATGAATCTCGGCGGGAAATGCTTACGATAGTCTGATGATGATCTTCCCAAGGCCGCGGGTTGGTGCGCCATTAATGGCGATTGTTGCAGAGGTATGGGCGATGGCGTGGGCTGATCTGGTACCCGATTGAGGGTGTACATCAGCGGACAGGGGCGCAGGGCTCGAGAAATCTTCCTGTCTCCTCCCCTACCTGCTGCATTCAAGTTTGGGCGCCAATCCGGTTGTGTTTGAGCGCCATTTCCATGATACTGTGTATCTGGCGAAATTTTTGGTCAACATTGTAATTAATTGCTGAGCACCTACCTGGCTGTTATAAGCAGGTAGTCTTGCTCATTTGTGAGGTTGTTGAAAGTTGATGATTTTGGCTCTGTAATGCATAACAAGCTGATCTGGTTGCTCTGTACAGCTTACCTGTGAGTTTATGTATCTCTTGTTGTTTGTTTTGGGCATGAACCCACTGATTTCATGATTTAACTTATATGAGAAATGCTCTTTGGCATGTGTTGTGTTAATTCTGTCTCCAGTATTGCATGTACTCTTCTTCTGAATCTGGATGTTTGGTAATGTTTAGATTCTAGAACATAGAATTCCTATGTTGACTGTCTGATCTTCTGACTTCTACTCAAGGGGTAGATTAAACTGTTTTCAGGTTGAACATTGGGAAGAGTGTACTGCAGTAGGGATACCATAAGTAGAGATAACCTAACACTTTGTATTGGGAGATGCCTGTAAGGCAGGTATCACATAGATCCCCTTGAAATCCAGTTTTAGTTGTTCATGCTGATCATTCACAGGTGTATGTCTACTGACTCCAGGCCCTGGATAGGCACCAATCATGCTTTGTTTTGTGTTATAACCATATCCAGCTTTGCATCCACACTTAAACTCCAAAGCAAAATCTAAAACCAACATTAGGACTTTAGAATTAGTTTAGGATCCTCAGTCCTCTGTCTACAACTGCAAATAGGCCAAAAGCTAGCCCCTTTGCCCATATCTTTCAGTTTTGGTCTACTTACAGGAGGACTCATCTGCTTTCTGTCAACATCCCAGCCTTGCATGCATATCCTCATGGATGTTGAGTAGGGAATACCCCCCTAGGTCTTGCAGAGCCTGAAGAAGAAGAGGAGATAAAATATAGAGTCTATCTCCTACACTGTTGACCCCCTGGCCCAGAGATCCTGTTGATCACTGATGGCTACCTTGTAGGGACTCTAGGAATAAGCATCCAGTCTGGGAAAAAGTCAACAGAAATTGGCGACTCCGCTGGGGAGTGAGAAGTAAAAGACTATCTAATCATCTCCAGTGATATATATGTGACCCATCTGAGTCAGCAATAGTAATCTACTCCACTGGGGAATCTTGTGAAAGAACCCTGGTTTTCAGAAGAAAACAGTTCCTAGCAATAGGTGGCGACTCCGAAGTAATCTCCCAACCGGTCAAAGTAAATTTATATGCAGGGGAGAAGATCCCAACAAAATCCTCTATTTGAAGAGTTACCATTAACAAAAAGAATGATGTATAGAAGAAAGGGAACTGTCTCAGCTAGTCATGAGAGCTCCCCCAGAAAAAGTGATGAGGCACAAGATAACCCTAGGCCATCAGGACAGCATGCTCCTTATTTTTCAAGTGCAGAAGCTGATATCCAAGGTGCATATGAGAGGCAACAGGGTGGTAGTATGAGAATGAGGTCAGAGGTGTTCCAAGAACGCCCTTTTCTAGACCCAAGTGAGAGGTTTGAAGAGGCAGAGTCCCTAAGGGATGATGAAGATGATGACCCAAATGGTATGAGACCATCTACCTCCAGACCTAAGGATGAACAATTGGCAGAAGAAATCAAAAGCCTAAGAGCAGAACTAGAATACCTACAAGCCATGAAAATCAGAGATGATATACAGCAGAAAGTGCAAGCCTTGAGAACTGCCCAAAATAATTCAGTTCCTACCTTAGAAAATGCAAATATGCAAAGACATCAGCAAAGATATGAAGTGCATCATCAGCATCATGATGACAGACAAAATATGAATGATGCTAGGATACCACTAAACAATGCAGGAAACCAAAATGCAAATAGAAATGTTAATGTTAATCAGCCAAACAGACAGCCCATGCAGCTAGATAGATTCAGGCAGCTGGTGTTTGATGGTATTCCTGGGTATCCTAACCCCATTGACAAGCATCTGAGGCTGCAAGTGCCTAAGTTTTCAGGAAACAATACAGTGTCAGGAGAAGATCATCTAAAGGCCTTCCAAAATGTCATGGACAATTTTGAGGTTGAGCATGAGGATGTTTTCATGAAGTCATTCATGCAATCCTTAATAGATGAGGCAAGAGAATGGTACAGGAATCTGCCTGACCGGAGCATATCATCATGGGATGATTTTAAGAGGATGTTCAAGGAGCAATATGGTGATAAAACTGACCCTAGCTTCTTTGTAAATGAGTTCACCAGCATCACCAAAGGGTCAAATGAACAGGTTGCAGACTTTAATGCAAGATTTACTAAAGTGTTGAACAAATTGCCACATCATATGAGGCCAAATGAACCAATGTGCATAATTTTGTACATCAATGCCTTTGATGCAAAGACTGCATATGGACTGAGAGATAAAGGTCCTGCCACTCTCAGGGATGCTTTTAGGATTGCAGTAAATATTGAAAACAATAGGAAAGCATCAGGCAAGACAAATAGAAGGGATGATGTAAAAATTCTGCAGAATCCAAATAAGCCTCAGAACACTCAAGGTAGTACATCTGCTCCTGAAGATAAGATAGACAAACTGGCAAATGTTGTTAAGGACCTGAGCTATAGATTAGCTAGAAGTGAAAAAGGGATGGGTCCTGATAGGCAAGTCTATCAAAGACAGGAAAAGAGGCCATCATTACATGATATGCCTTATAACACCAATTGGCATGATGGTAAGCCTGTATATCCACGTAACAACACAAGTCAGAGGGCTCAACATGCCAAGGAAACTCCTGATCCCCTGAAGAAAACTATAAATATTGCTGATGATGCTCCGTGGTGTATAATCTGTCAGATGCCACATTCACAGTCACAGTGCATGATTGCCCAATCTTTGTATGATAATGCTACATCTTGTAATGAGTGCAATGAGCCACATCATGTGCAGGATGATGATGTTAACATGATGTCCATAGGTAATGGATATACTCTTTATGGTGCTGATGAGAAGACAGATGATCAGGTTCAGGCCTGCCAACAGTCCCCATATGATGAAGATCATGAGGATAATTATGTGTATGCTCAGAACTCACACAATTTTCTGAGTAGCTTACACCGACCTTCTGATGAGGAAATCAGAGCCTTCACAGCTGCAGCAGTTGCTCAGGTCAAGAGCAACTACAATCTCAGAGGTAAAAATCAGGTTGGCAGCCCACATCAGCCAGAAGATATTTCTGCAGGTCAGCAGATGCATGGTCATAAAGGAACTGAACCACAAAAAAGGCAGTGGGTAAATAACAAGTAGAACTTTAGATACAGAACAGGTCATGATTTCCAAGGACCAGAAAACAAAACCCCTCAGGCTGAAGATCAAAGTAGAGGTTCCCAAGACAGGAATGATGATCAGGGAACTATGAGAATGAAAGCTAAGTCAGCTCAGGATAAAAGCAAGATTGTGGAGCAAGCTACAACTGCTGTACAAAACTGTGCTCCATTTGATATAGCCCAGATCCTCACTCAGGTAAAGGTCTCTGTTCCTCTTATGGAACTCATGAAAGTGGAAGAGATCAAGAATAGAACAATATCCCTAATCTCAGGGGTACCTTTTCAAGCTAAGCAAAATGATCAGACCCAGGGTGAGAAACAGGTCATGTGCAATGAAGAAGATGAGACTCCTGAAGTCTATTTAGGAATGACCATGACAAAGTGTCCTTCACAGGTGGAACCATTTTATGTTTCCCTGGTTATAAATGGTAAAATAATTAGAAATTGTATGCTTGACTCTGGAGCATCCACAAATGTCATGCCTTTGGCTATCATGCAACAAACAGGATTAAAAATTGACAAGGCATGTGGAAAATGCTATGCAATGGATGCCAGAGAGGTACCAGTTATTGGAATCATGAAGGATGTGGATTTCAAACTGGCAGCATTTCCTGAAAAGAAATATAAGATGAATATAACAGTGGTTGACATCAAGCCACAGTATGGTATGCTGCTGTCAAGAAGATGGGCAGCACTAATAGGTGGAAGTATGCAGCTGGACCTGTCATATGCCATGATTCCAATGAATGGCAGGGATGTCAAGTTAATTAGAGAGCAGAGATCATCAGAGACAGTGGAAGACCAAGAAGCAAATGAACAGGTATGCTTTGTGGACACTGACTGTGATAACTTCAGGGTTGTCTCAGATGATACAGAAGATGAAAAGAAAAATGTCTGCACTGAAGAGCTGGATCAGCAAGGGTTGTGGACCATGTTTTTTGATGGAGCTTGTGCAAAAGAAGGTTCTGGAGCTGGAGTTGTCTTCCTGTCTCCAACTGGTAAGCTCCTCAAATCCTCTTTCTTGCTGAGGTTTGATTGCACAAATAATATTGCAGAATATGAGGCTTTACTTTTAGGCCTGAATATTGCTCTCAAACATGGAATTAAGATGTTAAGAGTATTTGGAGACTCTGAGCTGATTGTATCCCAAATCAGAAATAAGTATGCTGCAAAGAATAAAAGACTGAAACAATACAAGCATGCTGTTTGGGATACTATTGAGTTATTTGATGCATTTTCAATTGGCTGGGTAGAAAGGTCAAAAAATGTTATGGCTGATTTCTTAGCCAATGTTGCAATAAGGCCGGATGACATCACTCTGTCAGGTGTCACAGATGTAGAAGTTAAAATTAGGCCTGCCATACCAGAAAACATATGCAGTTGGCAAGTTTTTAATGATGATAGGGATTTGCTGAAATTTTTGCACTGCATAGATGAGTATGAGAACCAACAGATTGATTTCCAAGCTTTTGTAGAAACTGTAGATGGAAAAGAGACTCTTGTAGGGAAGGAGATCATCCAGTTGAAGACCAACAAGATCCCTAGAGGGTTAGTGGCTTTGGAAAGAGCCTTTGACAGTAGAGACAAAATGGTCACAAAGACATCCCCCACAAATAAGGAGGATTTAGAAGAAATAAATTTGGGGACATCTCAGGCCCCTCAGAAGGTATATATTGGCAAACAGCTCAAACCACACATAAGAAGTATGCTGATTGCATTGCTGAAAAAGTATAAACATGTTTTTGCTTGGTCATATGAGGACCTAAAAGCTTATAGAGAAGACTTATTCCAGCATGAGATCCCACTGAAGCCTGAAGCTAAGCCATTTAGACAGAGGCAAAGGCCTATAAATCCTACCTTAGCTCCCAAGATGCAAGAAGAACTCAAAAGGCTCAGGGAGGCTGGAATAATTGTGCCCATCAGACATTCAACTTGGGTGTCTAACCTTGTCCCAGTCAGGAAAAAGAATGGTGATATTAGGCTTTGTGTGGATTTCAGGAACTTGAATGTATCCTCTTTGAAGGATAACTATCCACTGCCTAATATGGAGGCTATGTTGCAGAGAGTGACTGGTTGTGAACTCCTATCCATGATGGATGGATTTTCAGGATATAATCAGGTAAAGGTAAAAGAATCAGAACAGTATAAGACTGCCTTTACCACTCCATGGGGGACATATGTGTATGTTAGAATGCCATTTGGACTAACAAATGCAGGTGCTACATTTCAAAGAGCAATGGATGTTGCTTTTGCAGGGCTGATTGATTCAATCCTGGCAGTATATCAGGATGACCTGACTGCCTACTCAAAGAAAGAGGAGCAGCATTGTATGCATCTGGAGCAGATCTTCATAAGAGCACTAGAATATGGTATTTCTTTAAACCCAAAGAAGTGTGCCTTTGGAGTAGTTGAAGGAAAACTTCTGGGACACATTGTTTCCAAGGATGGAGTCAGGATAGATCCAGAGAGAGTGGCAGCTATTGACAGGATTCAAATGCCAAAAACTTTGAAAGGAGTTTAGTCCTTCTTTGGACAGATAAACTTTGTTAGAAGATTTGTTCCCAACTTTGCAGAAATCACAAGGAACATATCCAAGATGATGAAGAAGGATGCAACTGTCAATTGGGAAAGGGAAGCAGCAGAATCATTTTAGAATATCAAAGAGGCAATTAAGATGGCCCCTGTTCTTAAATCTCCTGATTTTTCTAGGCCATTTCAAGTGTTTTCTTTTGCTTCCTTTCATACTGTAGCTGCATGTTTGTTACAGAAAAATGAAGAGGGTTTTGAACAGCCCATTGCTTTCTTCAGTATGTCCCTGCAGGCCTCTGAGTTGAAATATGACATTATGGAAAAACAGGCATATGCACTAGTTAGAGCCATCAAAAGTTTCAGACCATACCTGGTAGGGTCATATATCATTGCATATGTACCTCATGCTGTAGTCAAAGACATATTCACTCAGCAGGAGGTGACTGGAAGAAGGTGCAGATGGATAAACAAACTGCAGGAATTCAACATAGACATACAAGTTACTAAGTTGATAAGGGGACAAGGACTAGCCAAGATGATGGCTCAATCAAACTTGGAAGCATGCCAAGTTAATGCAGTCCAAGATGAGAATGTAAGTGTATCAGGATCTGAATGGTACAAGGATCTTGTCTACTATTTGCAAAATCTGAATTGTCCTTCCCATTTCAGTGACAATCAAAAGAGGACTCTCAAGCTACATGCAATCAGGTATGTTGTTGTTCAAGGTGAGCTGTACTGGAAAAATCCTGATGGTGTACTGCTGAGATGTGTGGATAAGAACATGGCTAACAATATTTTGATTGACATGCATAAAGGATTGTGTGGTGGCCATTATACTGCCCAAACAACAGCTCATAAAATTCTCAGGGCAGGATATTGGTGGCCCACTCTCTTTTCAGATGCACAGAGGTTAGTAAGAAAATGTGACCCTTGCCAGAGATTCTCAGGAAAGCTGAAATATAATGGTGCTTTGCCCCTCAGAACTGTACCTGTGGATGCTCCATTCCAGCAGTGGGGAATTGACTTTATAGGGGAAATTGCAGACAGATCAAGTGGGGGACACAGTTGGATTTTGGTGGCAACTGACTACTTTACCAAATGGATTGAGGCCATTCCAACTAAAAGAGCTACAAGTAAGGTGGTGACAGACTTCATACTAGAGAACATCATCATTAGGTTTGGAGTACCATCTAGGATTATCACTGATAATGCTATGTGCTTCAGATCAGGTGAGTTTGTTGATTTTTGCAACAGGTATGGGATAAATCTGTCATATACATCACCATATCACCCACAAGGAAATGGTCAAGCAGAATCAAGCAATAAGAGCATCATGAAAATTGTCAAGAGGATACTGGACAAGAACAAGAGGGCTTGGGATTCAAAGTTGAATTTAGCAGTATGGGCTGACAGAGTGACTGTGAAAAGGGCTATTGGGAAGTCACCTCTTGAGCTGGTATATGGTACATCAGCTAGACTGCCCATAAACAATCTCCTACCAGTTTACAGGTTCATTCAGGAAAATGATGAGGACATTGAAGATCCCATGACAGAAAGGGTGAATCAGCTGGTTGCATTGGATGAAGACAGGAGGAGAGCCCACCAGATCAATCTCAAAAGACAACAGGATATGAAATATCAGTTTGACAGGAGAACTACAAAAAGGAAGTTTCAAGTTAATGATCTGGTGCTTATTTGGAATGCTAAAGATCAGGAAAAGGGTAAACATGGCAAATTTCAGCCCTTATGGATGGGCCCATATCAGGTTTGCAATACTCATGGGGAGGATTCTTATTTCCTCCAGGCCCTAGATGGTGAAATTCTGGAATTGCCTGTGCATGGCCAATTCCTTAAGTTCTATTTTACATGAATATCTGGTTGCTGTGCACATCTGTAAAATATGTATGTAGTGTAAATGCCTTGTACAGCTCGCGTTTTTTGGCTTTTTGTCAGGTCTGCCCGGAGATCTGGTTCTCGCTGCAGGTTTTCACCTGCACGTCCCCATTCGGAGCCACTGTTAGCACTCATTTTGACCTGGGGTTGATTTGTCATGATCAGGAGGTTGCTTCATCTGAAGCCTTCATCTTCTTACCCAATTTTTCTAAGTGTTGGACCTCCTCAGCGCTTTTCAGCTGCAGCATCATATTTTTTCTGAGGAGGAGGTCGTCATCATCATCTTGTCTTCGATGGTCTGCATCATCATGTTCTTCGTCGACTGGGTTTTTCATCGTCATCATCATATTCAGTCATCGGGTGATGTTTGGTTTTTATCATGATGATGCTGCCGAGCTACAGTGCGCCCTGATCTGCTTGCGAGGGTGATGTTTCAAAGTCTCCGGTGATCTTCCATTTATCACCTTGCGCGAGCATGATGATGATGTTGCTTATTCTTTGAATTGCTCGACCTAACTTGTTTTTTCCTAAGGGTCATGTTCATCATCATCATATTTCCAGTTATCATCCTGCTGCTTGCGGAGGTCATCATATTTTCTGCCTTCATGATATTTCGCCGGGGTGATATTTTTATCATCGGGTGATCTTGGTTAACATCATCCTGATGATGTTGTTGAAGAGTTGTAATTGCGACCCGATATTCACTAGGGTCATCCTATTTTGGAACGTCAGGATGATCTTAGTCAATATCATCCTGATGATGTTGTATCACTTCCTATTCTTTGTTTCTCATCCTGATGATGCTGACGTCATCCGTATATCAGGGTGATATTTTTCTTTCTGCCTATCTGCATCATGATATTCGCGAAGGAGGGGGTGATATTTTCATATCACCCGGATATATGTTTGTTCGAACATCATGATGATGTTGATATCAAGGAGATATCCGCCTGCTGGTTTCGTGTGTTATCTATTGAGGGTGATCTTTTCAAGCAGCATCATCATATTCAGTTTTCGCCCCGATCTTATAGAGGAGCTACAGTGCAACCTGATGTTTGAGCATCAGGAGGATATTTCCAAATATCCGGTTGTCTTCCGAATATCATGATGATGTTGATATGGTGATGACGTCATCAAGGTCCGGGGGGGGTCATATTTCTAACACTGATCATCTTGAAGAGACCTCCTGATCTTTGCAAACATGATGATGACGTCAGCAGGATATGATGATGACATCATCAGGATGTTCATCGGCCAGACTTTTGTTATAAGCTCAGCAGGAGGATGTTCCTCCGAAGGATCAGGTTGTGCCGATTATCATGAAGGTTATATTTCAAATATCATGATGACGTCAGGGTGATTTTTCGAACAGCAGGATATCATACTACTGAAGGATGATGATGATGAGGTCTATACTAGTGTCGTCAGGAGCAAAAGCGCCGACATGATATATGCTCATGACCTAGTATATAAAGTGTTTTTGAGGTCGTCGCGGGGTGCATGTGGGATATTGTTATCCTGCATTTTCAAAACATGATGATGATGAATCTCGGCGGGAAATGCTTGCGATAGTCTGATGATGATCTTCCCAAGGCCGCGGGTTGGTGCGCCATTAATGGCGATTGTTGCAGAGGTATGGGCGATGGCGTGGGATGATCTGGTACCCGATTGAGGGTGTACATCAGCGGACAGGGGCACAGGGCTCGAGAAATCTTCCTGTCTCCTCCCCTACCTGCTGCATTCAAGTTTGGGCGCCAATCCGGTTGTGTTTGAGCACCATTTCCATGATACTGTGTATCTGGCAAAATTTTTGGTCAACATTGTAATTAATTGCTGAGCACCTACCTGGCTGTTATAAGCAGGTAGTCTTGCTCATTTGTGAGGTTGTTGAAAGTTGATGATTTTGGCTCTGTAATGCATAACAAGCTGATCTGGTTGCTCTGTACAGCTTACCTGTGAGTTTATGTATCTCTTGTTGTTTGTTTTGGGCATGAACCCACTGATTTCATGATTTAACTTATATGAGAAATGCTCTTTGGCATGTGTTGTGTTAATTCTGTCTCCAGTATTGCATGTACTCTTCTTCTGAATCTGGATGTTTGGTAATGTTTAGATTCTAGAACATAGAATTCCTATGTTGACTGTCTGATCTTCTGACTTCTACTCAAGGGGTAGATTAAACTGTTTTCAGGTTGAACATTGGGAAGAGTGTACTGCAGTAGGGATACCATAAGTAGAGATAACCTAACACTTTGTATTGGGAGATGCCTGTAAGGCAGGTATCACATAGATCCCCTTGAAATCCAGTTTTAGTTGTTCATGCTGATCATTCACAGGTGTATGTCTACTGACTCCAGGCCCTGGATAGGCACCAATCATGCTTTGTTTTGTGTTATAACCATATCCAGCTTTGCATCCACACTTAAACTCCAAAGCAAAATCTAAAACCAACATTAGGACTTTAGAATTAGTTTAGGATCCTCAGTCCTCTGTCTACAACTGCAAATAGGCCAAAAGCTAGCCCCTTTGCCCATATCTTTCAGTTTTGGTCTACTTACAGGAGGACTCATCTGCTTTCTGTCAACATCCCAGCCTTGCATGCATATCCTCATGGATGTTGAGTAGGGAATACCCCCCTAGGTCTTGCAGAGCCTGAAGAAGAAGAGGAGATAAAATATAGAGTCTATCTCCTACACTGTTGACCCCCTGGCCCAGAGATCCTGTTGATCACTGATGGCTACCTTGTAGGGACTCTGGGAATAAGCATCCAGTCTGGGAAAAAGTCAACAGAAAGAAGAGAAGAAAAAGAGGGGTTCTGCCTCTAGAAACAGGTCAGTCATGTGCAAGAATCCAAATCTCCACTTGCACCTGCAAGATCTCCTGGGGGAGATCTGGAAATAATAGAGGGAAATTTGGATTGGTTGGGAAGAACTGAAAACTGAAAGTGGGAGATGGATAGGGAGACCTCTAGAAGGCTTCTAGGAGATGCACATAATGAAAAACATAGAGAAAAGGTGAAAACTCACCTACAAGACACTCACAAGGCTTAGGAGCAAGGTCAAAATCTGAGAAAATGCAAGTCGACAAGTGTTGCAACAAGTGTCGAAAAAGCATTGCAAACTAGGAGAAAGAGAAATCGACAAAGAAGAAACAACACAAGACAAGAAAGAGGGCATGTCATCAAGAGGTTTATTTCTTAAAGGACATTATTTCATGCTTACATTTGTGTGACAAGGATTTGAATCATCATAGGGGTCCTCGTGGAGGCTGTGTGTGATTTTTGTGCTTACAAAGTCATGTGGTACGAGCATCCTGAGTCAACCAACCAATGATCATGAGAAACAACATTACATGCAGAAACATCATCACCTGCATTTGAAGACTTATTAGTAGCGGAATCCCATTGTTTCTTCATGTTTCTACATTCCTTTTTCACATGTCTGATCTTTCCGTAGTTCCAACACTTGACTCTGTTCTTCTTTCTAGGAGTCTTAGAATGACCCTTAGACTTGTATTTAGATCCCTTCTGATCTCCTTTTGGTCTTCTTTCCATAGACCTTTCCCTAACACTAAGAGCATTCCGTGAACTATCTAAACTTTTCTTCCTCAATTCCTATGACAGTAAAACTAAAACAAGAGCATCCAACTTCAGATTTGTGAGGTTAGCAGTGATAGCCAAAATAACATCCTCCCATGACTCAGGTAAGGAACAAAGAAGCAATATACATTTATCTTCCTCATTCCCCTCAACATATATAGATGCTAGTTGACTCAATAACAAATTAAACAAATTCAAATTCTCTGCAACTAATTCACCCTCTTTCATTTTCATGGAAAATAATTTACGCTTTAAATAAAGCTTGTTTACCATACTTTTGGCTTGGTAGATCTCATCCAGACGCTTCCACAAGCTATGTGTAGACTTCTCACTCACAACATTCAGTAGAACAAAATCTGAAAGACACAACCGAATTGTACCTCATACCTTTTTATCCAGTCTATTCCACTCATCTTGCATAACAACCAACCACTGATTTCTTTACTCAAGAAAATCCTCCATTTTCAGCTTCCATAATTCATACCCCGTGCCATTGAAATTTTCAATGTCCAACCGAGAGGTAGAAGCAATAGTAGATGCAACCATGATATCTACACAAGATCTACAAACAAATAACAACCAAATCTCCCATTGTAACTAAAAAACCTTCACACTACCACCCAAGAATCAAAATTGGCCTGGATCTGATACCAAATGTTAGAAATGAAGGTGCAAACCACACAACAAAAATCTAATTCAAACCTTATTAGTGTCCTCTAAATAATGTAGAGTCAATGGAGATTACAACAAAAATAAAACCCACTACATAGAAATAACATGCATTAAGACCTAAATACATAACACAGTATGTAACTGTTAGACTTAGGGCACACAACTAAGAGGGGGGGTGAATCAGTTGTCCAAAACTTTCTCACAATTACACACTTAAATCCTCTTAGTGATTAGCAGTATATTAATCATGAAACATAATGCACTTAAATCAAAAGAAGAAACACATCAACACATAAGACACCAAGATTTTGACGTGGAAAACCCAGTTAAGGGAAAAACCACGGGGTGATTAACCCAAGATTGTATTCTCTGTTAGAATAATAGAAAGAACAAAATGGTACATGCCAATTAGGGCTCACTACCCGAGCACACTTCTCACAAGAGGCTCACTGCCTACAAGAGACACACTGTCTACAAAGAAATAAGTATCACTTACTTGAACTGGAAAATAGCATCTTCACCATGCTTGAATCAGTTCCATTTAAGCCCAATACTTTTGCTCTTCCTTTCGCTCTCCTCCTTGCTACCACACACTCATCTCCACCAGGACAACTTTGAAATGACTTTGCAACCCCTTATTTATACAAGACATCAACTTAGGAATAATCATCTAAGTTGGCAAACATCTACCAGAACATCCACAAGATGTGTAACTTATCCGGTTGGCCAGTCTCAGGAAGAACACCATCATCTGGAGGTTTTTCTTCAATAGCAAGCTCCAACTCCAATGCGGACCACTAACACATGCCGGACACAATCCAAAGTCCTTCACAAGGTTGCCTGAATCACCAAGAACATCCACACTTCATCTGCATACTGAAATCCTTCTCTCTTTCATCTGGAGCCTCAAGAACACAGTCTGTCACCATTGTCACCAAAGAATGGATACTTTTGGACCTTCAATTCCTAAACCAATCGAGTTGACACATCACAAGGACTTCCTTAACACTGTCTCAAATCTACAGAGCAAGAAATTGTACTTCCAGATCTCACCGGACCTGTCTGTGTCACTCTGTTACCTCTAAACACCTACTGGAACTAGTTTTACTTGAGCGGCCACAACTTTTTCATATCTTCATGTGGACCTCTGAAATCTCTACTGGACCACCTCAAGACACATATCTACAAACCCTTTAATCCGCATCCTCTGATCCTCTTCCTATCTTGGATTTTTACCTTATTGTCATCACTGATCTTCACTGTTCCTGATTGAGACTAATTTTCTCAATATCCTCAGCACACAACTCATCCAATCCTTATCATTAATGAAACATGAGTATGTTGACATCAATAACAACACTGGTTAGGCCCATACTTGCAACAATCTCCCCCTTTGTCATTGATGGCAACATATGATGTGAAAAAATATTTTGACCATCAAGACCAGTACTTCTCCTCATTGTCACAACTCCCCCTATCTGTAACAACCATTCACATGTCTTCTCTCCCTTTACTGCTCCCCCTTTGATCAGCAACCACTTGTTTTTCACATGTCTTCTCTCCCCCTTTGACATCAATAGCAAAGGGCACATACTTGCAATTCCAACACTTCAGAATCATACCTGTTGTTCCCCCTGAGTAGCATCTCCCCATCAATCTGGATCACAAGATATGACTGTGATATCTACTGGACTGATGCACCTCAGTGCACCTTAGTTCATCACCAGAGGGGCAATAACTCCTAACTTCTCCCTGAGATACTCAAAAGAGTCCTTAGGTAGAGGTTTAGTAAAGATGTCTGCAATCTGATCCTTAGAAGGCAAAAACTCCAATCTGACTTCATTCTTGTTCACTTGCTCTCTTAAAAAGTGAAACTTGATGGATATGTGTTTAGTCTTTGAATGCAACACCGGATTCTTAGATATATTTATAGCACTTGAATTATCACAGAAGATTGTGATAGGTTCTTCATACTCCACTTTGATATCTCTTAGCATCTGCTTCATCCATAAAAGTTGAGTGCAACTACCTGCTGCTGCTATATATTCTGATTCAGTTGTAGATAGAGATATTGCCTCTTGTTTCTTGCTTAGCCAAGAAACCAATCTCTTCCCCAAAAAGAATGCTCCACCACTGGTACTCTTCCGGTCATCCACATCTCCTGCCCAATCCGCATCAGTATATACATGAAGAGAGAAATCATGATCTCTAGGATACCACAGACCATACTCAATTGGCCCTTTTAGATATCTAAAAATCCTCTTGATTGCCATGACATGAGATTCTCTAGGATCAACCTGAAATCTAGCAACAAGACCAACAGCTTGCATAATGTCTGGTCTAGTTTGAGTAAGATACAACAATCCTCCAATCATTGACCTGTACTTTGTCTGATCAGCCTTAGGAGAATCATCATCTTTGCTTAATTTACATCCAGTTGCCATGGGAGTATTCATTGGTTTTGAGTCTTCCATCCCAAATTTCTTCAACAATTCTTTCACATATTTGGTTTGAGAAATGAAGATTCCTTTCTTTGTTTGAGTGATTTGCAGACCCAAGAAGAAATTCATTTCACCAAGCATGGGACATCCCAAATTCACTTTTCATTTGATTTGCAAAAGTTTTACACATACTATCTCTTCCTCCAAAAATGATATCATCAACAAACACTTCAACAATCAGGATGTTTTCATGATCAATTTTGAAATACAAATTACTGTCAGCAGTACCTTTGTTGAAACCAATCTTCAAAAGGTGCTTATCCAATCTTTCATACTAGGCTCTTGGGGCTTGCTTCAGTCCATACAGTGCTTTTTTCAACTTGCAGACCATATCATCATGATCAGACAATTGAAATCCATCTAGTTGTTCAATGTATACTTCTTCTTCCAAGTCACCATTCAGGAAAGCAGACTTGACATCCATCTGATACACCTTGAAATCCTTGAAAGCAACAAAAGCAAGAAATAATCTGACTACTTCAATTCTTGCCACAGGAGCAAAAGTTTCTTCAAAATCAACTCCTTCTATTTGAGAGTAACCCTTGTAGACCAATCTGGATTTATTTCTGATTACTTCACCAACTTCATTTAGTTTGTTCTGGAAGACCCATTTGGTTCCAATCACATTTTTGTTTCTAGGTCTGGGAACAAGATCCCAAGTGTGATTTTTCTCAATTTGCATCAACTCTTCCTCCATTGCTTTAGTCCAGTTTTCATCATTGCAAGCTTCATTCACTGTCTTAGGTTCAATTTTTGAAATCAGACAATACTCATCTGAGTTTTGAGCAATTTTCCTTCTTGTTTGTACACCTTTGCTTTTATCACCTATGATCTGATCTTTAGAGTGATTCAGTCTTACATACCTAGGCACTTTGGGAGTTATTTGCATTTCTGCTTCTTGATCAGGCTCATTCAAACTTATCTCTTCTTCCTGATTTACTAGATCAATCTGGATCTAAATCTCAGAAGAGGCTTGGGCTCCTTGAGTCGGAACACCATTCTGATCATCTTCATCATATTCATAGAATCTTGAGGGTTTTTCAATTCCTTCATCAGCCTTCACATTTGTACTTTCTATCATCTTTCTTAGTCTCTTGTTATAACACCAGTATGCTTTGCTTTGAGTAGAGTAACCCAAGAATATTCCTTCATCACTTCTAGCATCAAACTTTCCTAGATTTTCATCTCTTTTAATGTAACATTTGCTACCAAAGACTCTAAAATATCTTACAGTAGGAGTGATACCAAACCAAAGTTCATAAGGAGTCTTACCGGTATTGTTTCTAATTTGAACTCGATTGAGAGTATAGACTACAGTACTGACGGCTTCTCTCCAATAGATCTGAGGAACATTTGCTTCCATCATCATTGTCCTAGATGCTTCCTGGATGGTCCAGTTCTTTCTCTCAACTACTCCATTCTGCTGTGGGGTCCTAGGAGCAAACAACTGTCTCTTGATTCCATGTTTCTCACAGAACTCTATGAACTCACCGGATGTGAATTCTCCACCTCTATCAGACCTCAGACACTTCAATTTTAATCCGGTTTCATTCTCTACCATAGCCTTGAATATTTTTAATTTCTCAAGAGCTTCTGATTTGTCTTTTAGAAAGGTTACCCACATCATCCGGGAATAGTCCATCAATTAGTAGCATGAAGTATCTATCACATTGAATACTCTTGATTCTTTCCAGACCACAAGGATCAGTATGAACTAAGTCCAATAATCCAGTAGAAGACAGTTCCTTACTTTGAATGTGACTCTGCTCAGCTTACCAACTGACATTCTTTGCACAAGTTGTTAGAAGGTTTCACCAATTTTGGAAGATGTCTTATAGCCTAAGTATGCTTATTTTGATGATATTATCAAAATTCACTTGACAAATCCTCCTATGCCACAACCAACTTTGATCAATTTGAACAAACAAGTAACTTTTACCAGTACCAACCAAGTGAAATATATTACCTTTAGTTTGAGTACCGGATGCAATCTCTATTCCAGAGCTTTCAAAGATCTTGCATTTTCCATTCTTGAACCAGAGATCATAGCCTTTGTCCACCAACTATCCAACACTGAGAAGATTGTGCTTCAAACCTTCAACATACAGTACATTACCAGTTTTGTTCCTTCCATCAAGAGAAATAGTTCCTCTACCTCTGATTCTACCGGCAGAATTATCACCAAACTTTACCACTCCTCCTTCATACCTCTCCAAATCTATGAACTTATTTTTGTCACCTGTCATATGGTGAGAGCATCCACTGTCAATGACCCAATCATCCTTCTCTTCAACTTGGGAAGCTCTTTCCATAGTCTTATGATTGACAGATACATAGGACATTGGATCTTCTTCCTTGATGGCAATGAACACCCATTCATTTCTAGATTTGTTTCCTATCTCTGATTCATCATCTGTTACTCCTTCATTATTGTCATCGTCATGTACATAATAATAGTTCTTTTGGAACCTTGGCTTGTTAGGATTTTTCCTGAAAACCTTTCCGGTCACCTTGAGGAAAATGACCAATCTTATTGCAATTAAAACACTTAAAAGGTAATTTTCCTTCATACTTACCAGATCCTCTTGGCAGCCTCTTTGCAATAAGGGCTTCAAGTTGAGCAGTTTCTGCTTCTTCTTCTTCCAGATCTTTTTTTGCTCTTTCATACCATGATAGCTTCCTTGAAGAATTCTCTCTTGGATCAAACCTTTGTTTACCTTTGACATAGGTACTGGCTTTGAATGCAGATTCAGTCTTGGGGGGTCATCTCCAAACTCTGTCATTTCAAATGCAACCAATTTTTCAGCCAATTGATCTCTTGTGATAGTTGTATGGGCTCTGAATTCTTCAATGGTAGCAGCCTTGATTTTGTAAGAAGCAGGAAGGGATCTGAGAATTTTGCCAACAATCTCATCTTCATCCCAGACTCCACCAACATTTCTAATTCCACAAACAAGCTCATTTACCCTTGGCATAAAAGTAGTGATGTTTTCATCTTCTCTCATCTTCAGATTTTTGAATTTTCCTTTTAGACTTGTAACCTTGCACTTTTGACATACTTGTCTCCTTCATGCAGAAGTTCTAGTTTTTGCCAAATCTCAAAGCAGTTGGTAGGTCAATAACATTTGAGAGCTTTGAATTAGATAATGCACTTAGAAGAGCCTCTATAGTCCGCAGATCATTTTCACGTCTGTGATTTCATTTTGGGTTTTCGGACCACCCTGTGGAGGTATATACTGTGTTGTAACCATGGTCTAGTATGCCATTCCCATACATCTCAAGTGACATTTCATGCGACCTTTCCAGAGATTAAAATTGGTTCCATCAAACTTCAGACTATCCTTCTTGTAAGACGACATCCTGGATCTCCTCAAGCGGTTAAGCTCTTTTAGAGGAACTTAGCTCTGATACCAATTGTTAGACTTAGGGCACACAACTGAGAGGGGGGGTGAATCAATTGTCCAAAACTTTCTCACAATTACACACTTAAATCCTCTTAGTGATTAGTAGTATATTAATCATGAAACATAATGCACTTAAATCAAAAGCGGAAACACATCAACACATAAGACACCAAGATTTTGACGTGGAAAACCCGGTTAAGGGAAAAACCACGGGGTGATTAACCCAAGATTGTATTCTCTGTTAGAATAATAGAAAGAAAAAAATGGTACATGCCAATTAGGGCTCACTGCCCGAGCACACTTCTCACAAGAGGCTCACTGCCTACAAGAGACACACTGTCTACAAAGAAATAAGTATCACCTGCTTGAACTGGAAAATAGCATCTTCACCATGCTAGAATCAGTTCCATTTAAGCCCAATACTTCTGCTCTGCCTTTTGCTCTCCTCCTTGCTACCACACACTCATCTCCACCAGGACAACTTTGAAATGACTTTGTAACCCCTTATTTATACAAGACATCAACTTAGGAATAATCATCTAAGTCAGAAAACATCTACTAGAACATCCACAAGATGTGTAACTTATTTGGTCGGCCAGTCTCAGGAAGAACACCATCATCCGGAGGTTTTCTTCAATAGCGAGCTCCAACTCCAATGCAGACCACTAACACACACTGAATACAATCCAAAGTCCTTCACAAGGTTGCCTGAATCACCAAGAACATCCGCACTTTATCTGCATACTAAATCCTTCTCTCTTTCATCTGGAGCCTCAAGAACACAGTCTGTCACCACTGTCACCAAAGAATGGATACTTCCGGACCTTTAATTCCTTAACCAATCAAGTTGACACATCACAAGGACTTCCTCAACACTGTCTCAAATCCGCAGAGCAGGAAACTGTACTTTCGGATCTCACCGGACCTGTCTGTGTCACTCTATTACCTCTGAACACCTACCGGAACCAGTTTTACTTGAGCGGCCACAACTTCTTCATATCTTCATGCGGACCTTGAAATCTCTATTGGATCACCTCAAGACACATATCTACAAACCCTTTAATCCGCATCCTCTGATCCTCTTCCTATCTTGGATTTTTACCTTATTGTCATCATTGATCTTCACTGTTCCTGATTGAGACTAATTTTCTCAATATCCTCAGCACACAGCTCATCCAATCCTTATCATTAATGAAATAGGAGTATGTTGACATCAATGAAAACACTGGTTAGGCCCATACTTGCAACAGTAACATGGAGAAAACCCTTTCAAGTAAAAACTCTACCAAGAAAAGAGGCTCCAAGTTGTATTATATTCAAATATGAGATTACAATATATGCACTTCCTCTTCTTCTTTAGTCTTCAATCCAGCGACGCCTGTTACTCTCAACTCTACTAAAAATGTAGTACAAATATCCTTATAAAATGGGGTTTCCTTCTAGGGCAAGAAAATTGACAAATATTAACTATCAAATCTATGACCTAATGATGAACGGTCCAGATTTACAATGATAAATATAAATAAAATGTGGTTTCAGGGGGGCTACCCCTGAACCCCCGCCTTGGTGCACGGCTCCCAGACCCCCCACCAGGGGGATGATCCCCCTAGACCCCTCGTAGGGGAAAAACCCCTCTACTACCCCCTGTTGTGATGAAATAGTGTTGGGTACTGGATATAAACATGCGGCTAAAACAAGATCGCTACTAATACCTCTCATCCCTTATGGGTGATTCACAAACAATAATAGGAATAATAAATTACATAGGATTTACAAGGTTGATGGCACCTTAATCCTAACATATCCTCTATTGTATATTTTCTTTGATTGTTGACCTAGTACCCTCTATGATGCATGTCTTTTTTCTCACTTATCCATAGTGTTCTATTATTTATAGATTAGAGGTGTTTTATTTATGCACTTGCATTTATTCCTATCCTTTTGTGGGAATGAGTGATTACAAATGATTCTTTTATGCAATATAGACTTGATGAATGTTTAAGCATGACTTAGAACATTTGAATATCATTAGTACTTATGTATTGAGATTATAAATAAAATAATTGAGTTCCTCTCTCATCTCTATGTTGAAAAATTAGAATTATTTGTAAATGATTCCCATATCAAGAATAGTTAAGTTATCATTTAATGGTTGCAAATGTATTTTGAGAATAATTGATTTATAGATCCCTCCCTTTATCTCTATGATTATAAGAGTTTGAATGTTGTTTATAAGACATATATAGATGTGTTGTCACCAATACTCTATCTCTCTTGATATGTTGTACACTCCCACAAATATGAAAGAATTTAGTATATATGTTGTTTAGTAAGGAGATAATGAAAATTATTATGAATGATAATCTTTTTAAAATTGTATCTTATTTATGAATCAGGATATAAAACATCCATGTGTATGGTAGAACATAGTCTCTATCCCTATTATTATATCTTATTTATGAAATGTAAAAGATAACCTCTTTAGGTGATGTGATCTCTCTCTCTCTCTCTCACACACACACACACACACACACACACAGAGAGAGAGAGAGAGAGAGAGAGAGAGAGAGAGAGAGAGAGAGAGAGA
>BSBN01001916.1:470000-500078 GCA_027924645.1 Cunninghamia lanceolata | reverse complement strand
GTGGACGAGGAGGAACAATATCGACGTGGGCCGGAGCGCGTCGGCGAGGAGCTTCGGTTCACAGGCAACTGGGAAGAACATCCCGTACGAAGCCCTTTACCCTACGTCTCAAAGCCGCCGCTGCTCGCGAAGGGCGTGCCCGGACGGAATGCGTCGCGCACGCGGCCACCTCTATTATAAGGCCGCTCAGAGACATCCATTTCCCAGGCATATGCCCCCTACGCGCTTGGAGTGACGCACCCGCACAACAGACAGGCCCCTCTCGACCCAACATAAACAAGTCCCCCCTCGAGCAACGACCGCGTCCCCGGGGAAAGCTCCGAAGAAAACGGCAAACGCAGGACGGAGCGAGGCGGCAAGGAGAATCGGTTGACAGGCTCCTGGGAAGAACATCCCGTACGAAGCCCTTTACCCTACTTCTCAGAGCCGCCCCTACTCGCGAAGGCCGTGTCTAGACGGAACGCGCCGCGCGCGCGGCCACCTCTATTATAAGGCCGCTCAGAGACATCCATTTCCCAGGCATATGCCCCCTATGCACTTGGAGTGGCGCAACCGCACAGACAAGACCGTCTCGACGAACGCATGCAATTTCCCTCGGGCGAGGTCCACATTCTCCGAGGAGAAAGGGGGATGTTGAAGCCAAATATCGATGGGGGTCCGTTGTTGCCAGGAACATCGAGCTCCAAGGAAAAGATCTACGCAGGCCGGAGTGGGACAGCAATGAGCTCAGGTTAACAGGAACCTGGGAAGAACATCCCGTACGGTACCCTTTACCCTGCTTCTCAAAACTGGCCTCAGCTCGCGATGTGCTTGCATGTGCAGAACGAGCCGTGCACGCGGCCACCTCTATTATAAGGCCGCTCGAGGGCATCCATTTCCCAGGCATATGCCCCCTACGCACATGGAGTGGCACGCACCACACAAACAAATCACATCTCGACAAGCATAAACTCTTTTCATCGAGGCACATGGCCCGGCGCATCGTCGTCCCTGACGAAAGAGGCCGCCCGTGACAGACGATTCTACGAAGGCCGGAGCGTGACGACAAGGAGCCTCGGTTCACAGGAACCTGGGAAGAACATCCCGTACGGAACCCTTTACCCGACATCTCCAGGCCGCCCCTGCTCGCGACGGTAATGCTGTGAGACAATGCGCCGTGCACGCGACCGAGTAAGGCCACTCAAGGACATCCATTTCCCAGGCATATGCCCCCTACGCACTTGGAGTGGCGCACCGCACACAGACAAGACCGGCTCGACCAACATAAAACACCCTGCCTCGAAGGACCGCATTCTCAGGGACGAAGATACCGACAACACACCGTTATTTAGCACTCGCGCACAATCGACGAACACGCCCGTGCCAATTCCGCGGATCCGTCCTCTTGTGAGCCCCTGCTCGAAAGCATTTCGTATCGCCACACGGTGGTGGGGAAACGTATGATGCAAAGCATCTATACGACGACCCGAACCGCTGTGCGACCAAGTTTCAAGGCAACCTCCGGGGGACATCGAAATGCTTCGTGAAGAGCACTCGCAAGATGTATGCCGAGGCCGCAACCAAAGGGCGAGACCGTGTCGTCGATGTGCTCGAGGGTTTCAAATGGGGCACCGAGACCGAAAAAACTTGCCGCGGACAACTCCGCCGTGTAACGTCGCCCCCCACCACGAGTCGTTTGGCTCGAGCACTGACATGGCTCAGTCAAAAGATCTCGGGAAGAAGAAGCACGCAACGACGGAGGTGTCGAACCCTGCCCACCCCTCTCAAACTCATAGATGGCTCCGAGAAGTTCGATTGCAAGGAATGGACGTGCCAAAGATCCGAGACAATGGCAGAAAATGCTAGTAACATGCACTTCGGGACCAACGCATCATTCGTGGACAAGCGCCAAACGCCAATAGACTCGCAAATTATTCTGCGACCTACGTGCATGGCGAATGTCAACCGAATACGGAGATGAGAGCCCACCGATTGCCCCCGAGGGCAGGGCAGCTGCGGAGACTCTCCCTCCACAATATTTGCGACGTGAATGCCACCAAGGAAACGGCACAAGCACACTGCTCCTCACACAGAGAGGAGACGAAGTGAGAGGTCAATTCCAAAAGTTCCGAAGACTACCTCCAGGAACAATCGAGAATGAGACCGATTACCTGTCGTCAAGTCTGTTACTGGGTGGAGACGAGTTGGAAAGAGAGAATCGACAGCCCTCACAGTGGCCCGAGGCCAAAGCTTGGGGACTGAATCGAATTGCCTCATCAACCATCATGCCACTCTTCGCAGAGAAACTGTCCTAGTCGGAGACTCGCCGTATCCATACTTCCCGCAGCGTACACCGAATTTGCACGACCTTGCCGAGCGACCCAAGAGCTAGACGTAGGCTACAGACGTATCACAGTAACGGGACAAGGAAATGGATTATAAAGGGGGACCGTTCCGAGCGTGCATCCAAATGCCGATTCCGTAAAAACTGTGATGCCCACAGAGCCTCCGCATAGCGACTGGGTGTCGGAGTCCATTCAACCGCCGAGTTTTGCATATGCCCCAATCATAGAGAGGAAGCACGCGCGGGGGTGGCAATTGGCAATGCCAACAGTCGTTCCCCCGAAAGTGGCTTTTTCGCAACTGTCTCGAGCGACCCAAGAGCTAGACGCAGGCTCACGAGGTATCCCAGTATAAGGTCACTGCATTGGATTGTAAAGGGACCGTTCCGAGCGTGCGTCCAATGCCGATTCCGTTACAACTGTGATGCCAACAAAGCCTCCGCATAAAAACTGGGTGTCCCGATCCGAGTCGCAATTCCGCAAAGCTCCCATCGCATGAAAGATGTGCTGCACCAAGGAGCCCGAGCTGTCCCCTCCTGGGACTGGGACTGGCCGTTCGAAAGGCCGCAAGAATGCCTTGGCACACGACATGCATCATGAGAGGGGGCACGCGGCGGGGGGTCAGCTTTGGCACGCCACCGAATGCCAAGCGTCATACCCCAGAACTTGTCCCGAGCGACCCAAGAGCTAGACGCAGGCTCACGAGGTATCCCAGTATCAGGTCACTGCATTGGATTGTAAAGGGACCGTTCCGAGCGTGCATCCAAATGCCGATTCCCTTTCAAACTGTGATGCCCACAGAGCCTCCGCATAGCAACTGGGTGTCCGAGTCCATTCAACCGCCGAGTTTTGCATATGCCCCAATCATAGAATGGAAGCACGCGCGGGGGTGGCAATTGGCAATGCCAACAGTCGTTCCCCCGAAAGTGGCTTTTTCGCGACTGTCTCGAGCAACGCAAGAGCTAGACGCAGGCTCACGAGGCATCGCAGTATCAGGTCACTGCATTGGATTGTAAAGGGACCGTTCCGAGCGTGCGTCCAATGCCGATTCCGTTACAACTGTGATGCCAACAAAGCCTCCGCATAACAACTGGGTGTCCAGATCCGAGTCGCGCTTCCGCAAAGCTCCCATCGCATGAAAGATGTGCTGCACCAAGGAGCCCGAGCTGTCCCCTCCTGGGACTGGGACTGGCCGTTCGAAAGGCCGCAAGAATGCCTTGGCACACGACATGGATCATGAGAGGGGGCACGCGGCGGGGGGTCAGCTTTGGCACGCCACCGAATGCCAAGCGTCATACCCCAGAACTTGTCCCGAGCGACCCAAGAGGTAGACGCAGGCTCACCAGGTATCCCAGTATCAGGTCACTGCATTGGATTGTAAAGGGACCGTTCCGAGCGTGCATCCAATGCCGATTCCCTTTCAAACTGTGATGCCCACAGAGCCTCCGCATAGCAACTGGGTGTCCGAGTCCATTCAACCGCCGAGTTTTGCATATGCCCCAATCATAGAATGGAAGCACGCGCGGGGGTGGCAATTGGCAATGCCAACAGTCGTTCCCCCGAAGGTGGCTTTTTCGCGACCGTCTCGAGCAACCCAAGAGCTAGACGCAGGCTCACGAGGCATCGCAGTATCAGGTCACTGCATTGGATTGTAAAGGGACCGTTCCGAGCGTGCGTCCAATGCCGATTCCGTTACAACTGTGATGCCAACAAAGCCTCCGCATAACAACTGGGCGTCCAGATCTGAGTCGCGCTTCCGCAAAGCTCCCATCGCATGAAAGATGTGCTGCACCAAGGAGCCCGAGCTGTCCCCTCCTGGGACTGGCCGTTCGAAAGGCCGCAAGGATGCCTTGGCACACGACATGGATCATGCGAGGGGGCACGCGGCTGGGGGTCAGCTTTGGCACGCCACCGAATGCCAAGCGTCATACCCCAGAACTTGTCCCGAGCGACCCAGGAGGTAGACGCAGGCTCACAAGGTATCCCAGTATCAGGTCACTGCATTGGATTGTAAAGGGACCGTTCCGAGCGTGCATCCAATGCCGATTCCGTGAAAACTGTGATGCCCACAGAGCCTCCGCATAGCAACCGGGTGTCCGAGTCCTAGTCCATTCAACCGCCGAGTTTTGCATATGCCCCAATCATAGAATGGAAGCACGCGCGGGGGTGGCCATTGGCAATGCCAACAGTCGTTCCCCCGAAAGTGGCTTTTTCGCGACTGTCTCGAGCGACCCAAGAGCTAGACGCAGGCTCACGAGGCATCCCAGTATCAGGTCACTGCATTGGATTGTAAAGGGACCGTTCCGAGCGTGCGTCCAATGCCGATTCCGTTACAACTGTGATGCCAACAAAGCCTCCGCATAGCAACTGGGTGTCCCGATCCGAGTCGCTTCCGCAAAGCTCCCATCGCATGAAAGATGTGCTGCACCAAGGAGCCCGAGCTGTCCCCTCCTGGGACTGGCCGTTCGAAAGGCCGCAAGAATGCCTTGGCACACGACATGGATCATGCGAGGGGGCACGCGGCTGGGGGTCAGCTTTGGCACGCCACCGAATGCCAAGCGTCATACCCCAGAACTTGTCCCGAGCGACCCAGGAGGTAGACGCAGGCTCACAAGGTATCCCAGTATCAGGTCACTGCATTGGATTGTAAAGGGACCGTTCCGAGCGTGCATCCAATGCCGATTCCGTGAAAACTGCGATGCCCACAGAGCCTCCGCATAGCAACCGGGTGTCCGAGTCCTAGTCCATTCAACCGCCGAGTTTTGCATATGCCCCAATCATAGAATGGAAGCACGCGCGGGGGTGGCCATTGGCAATGCCAACAGTCGTTCCCCCGAAAGTGGCTTTTTCGCGACTGTCTCGAGCGACCCAAGAGCTAGAAGCAGGCTCACGAGGTATCCCAGTATCAGGTCACTGCATTGGATTGTAAAGGGACCGTTCCGAGCGTGCGTCCAATGCCGATTCCGTTACAACTGTGATGCCAACAAAGCCTCCGCATAGCAACTGGGTGTGTCCCGATCCGAGTCGCAATTCCGCAAAGCTCCCATCGCATGAAAGATGTGCTGCACCAAGGAGCCCGAGCTGTCCCCTCCTGGGACTGGCCATTCGAAAGGCCGCAAGAATGCCTTGGCACACGACATGGATCATGAGAGGGAGCACGCGGCGGGGGGTCAGCTTTGGCACGCCACCGAATGCCAAGCGTCATACCCCAGAACTTGTCCCGAGCGACCCAAGAGGTAGACGCAGGCTCACGAGGTATCCCAGTATCAGGTCACTGCATTGGATTGTAAAGGGACCGTTCCGAGCGTGCATCCAATGCCGATTCCCTTTCAACTGTGATGCCCACAGAGCCTCCGCATAGCAACTGGGTGTCCGAGTCCATTCAACCGCCGAGTTTTGCATATGCCCCAATCATAGAATGGAAGCACGCGCGGGGGTGGCAATTGGCAATGCCAACAGTCGTTCCCCCGAAAGTGGCTTTTTCGCGACTGTCTCGAGCGACCCAAGAGCTAGACGCAGGCTCACGAGGCATCCCAGTATCAGGTCACTGCATTGGATTGTAAAGGGACCGTTCCGAGCGTGCGTCCAATGCCGATTCCGTTACAACTGTGATGCCTACAAAGCCTCCGCATAGCAACTGGGTGTCGAGATCCGAGTCGCGCTTCCGCAAAGCTCCCACCGCATGAATGATGTGCCGCACCAAGGAGCCCGAGCTGTCCCCTCCTGGGACTGGCCGTTCGAAGGGCCGCACGAATGCCTTGGCACAGGACATGGATCATGTGAGGGGGCACGCGGCGCGGGGTCAGCATAGGCACGCCACCAAATGCCAAGCGTCATACCCCAGAACTTCTCCCGAGCGACCCAAGAGCTAGACGCAGGCGCACGAGGTATCCCAGTATCAGGTCACTGCATTGGATTGTAAAGGGACCGTTCCGAGCGTGCATCCAATGCCGATTCCATTCCAACTGTGATGCCCACAGAGCCTCCGCATAGCAACTGGGTGTCCCAGTCCGAGTCCATTCAGCCGCCGAGTTTTGCATATGCCCCAATCATAGAATGGATGCACGCGCGGGGGTGACAATTGGCAATGCCAATTGTCATTCCACCGAAAATGGCTCTTTTTGGCCACTGTCTCGAGCGACCCAAGAGCTAGACGAAGGCTCCAGAGGCATCGCAGGAACGAGGCACGACATTGGATTATAAAGGGACCGTTCCGAGCGTGCGTCCAATGCCGATTCCGTTCCAACTGTGATGCGCACAAAGCCTCCGCATAGCAACTGGGTGTCCCGATCCGAGTGGCTTCCGCGTTTGGCAGGCCATCAAATGCCAATCGAGATCTCTTCGGGACAACGGTAGGCCAGGTCGAGATATCCCTCTTCCGCCTTCCGCATGGCATCTCGCAACCATCTAAAGCAACCCAGAACCTAGACGGACGCTACCGAGGTATCCCAGTATCAGGTCACGGCATTGGAATGTTGAAGGGACCGTTCCAAGCGTGCATCCAATGACGATTCCGTTCCAACTGTGATACCCACAGAGCCTCGGCATAGCATCTGGGTCGCTTCCGCATGTCCCCGTAGCAATCACATTATCCCGCACCAAGGAGCCCGAGCTCTACCCTCATGGGACTTGCCCATTCGTAAACAGCTCGTATACCTTGGCACAGAACATGGTTCCATCCTACGGGGGCACGCGGGGGGGTCGGCCTGGACACCGCCATGAAATGCCCAACCAAACACCTTCCCCCATAGTAGTTATAAGTCTGAACGCGGCACAACGGAAGGCTGAGTCGAGAGTTCGCAATTACCTCACTTTGCGTCATCTCTCTATTCGGCCTCCCGCATGGCATCTCGCAACCATCTGAAGCAACCCAGAGGCTATACAGACGCTACCGAGGTATCCCAGTATCAGGTCACGGCATTGGAATGTTAAGGGGACCGTTCCGAGCGTGCATCCAATGACGATTCCGTTCCGACTGTGATGCCCACAGAGCCTCGGCATAGCATCTGGGTCGCTTCCGCATGTCCCCGTAGCAATCACATTATCCCGCACCAAGGAGCCCGAGCTCTACCCTCATGGGACTTGCCCATTCGTAAACAGCTCGTATACCTTGGCACAGAACATGGTTCCATCCTACGGGGGCACGCGGGGGGGTCGGCCTGGACACCGCCATGAAATGCCCAACCAAACACCTTCCCCCATAGTAGTTATAAGTCTGAACGCGGCACAACGGAAGGCTGAGTCGAGAGTTCGCAATTACCTCACTTTGCGTCATCTCTCTATTCGGCCTCCCGCATGGCATCTCGCAACCATCTGAAGCAACCCAGAGGCTATACAGACGCTACCGAGGTATCCCAGTATCAGGTCACGGCATTGGAATGTTAAAGGGACCGTTCCGAGCGTGCATCCAATGACGATTCCGTTCCAACTGTGATGCCCACAGAGCCTCGGCATAGATTTTGGGTCGCTTCCGCATGTCCCCGTAGCAATCACATTATCCCGCACCAAGGAGCCCGAGCTCTACCCTCATGGGACTTGCCCATTCGTAAACAGCTCGTATACCTTGGCACAGAACATGGTTCCATCCTACGGGGGCACGCGGGGGGGTCGGCATGGACACCGCCATGAAATGCCCAACCAAACACCTTCCCCCATA
Organism: Cunninghamia lanceolata; assembly: GCA_027924645.1. Lineage (NCBI taxonomy): Eukaryota > Viridiplantae > Streptophyta > Pinopsida > Cupressales > Cupressaceae > Cunninghamia > Cunninghamia lanceolata. The sequence goes on along the minus strand of BSBN01001916.1, from coordinate 492,101 downwards.
GTAGTTATAAGTCTGAACGCGGCACAACGGAAGGCTGAGTCGAGAGTTCGCAATTACCTCACTTTGCGTCATCTCTCTATTCGGCCTCCCGCATGGCATCTCGCAACCATCTGAAGCAACCCAGAAGCTAGACGGACGCTACCGAGGTATCACAGTATCAGGTCACGGCATTGGAATGTTAAAGGGACCGTTCCGAGCGTGCATCCAATGACGATTCCGTTCCAACTGTGATGCCCACAGAGCCTCGGCATAGATTTTGGGTCGCTTCCGCATGTCCCCGTAGCAATCACATTATCCCGCACCAAGGAGCCCGAGCTCTACCCCCTCATGGGACTTGCCCATTCGTAAACAGCTCGTATACCTTGGCACAGAACATGGTTCCATCCTACGGGGGCGCGCGGGGGGGTCGGCCTGGACACCGCCATGAAATGCCCAACCAAACGCCTTCCCCCATAGTAGTTATAAGTCTGAACGCGGCACAACGGAAGGCTGAGTCGAGAGTTCGCAATTACCTCACTTTGCGTCATCTCTCTATTCGGCCTCCCGCATGGCATCTCGCAACCATCTGAAGCAACCCAGAGGCTATACAGACGCTACCGAGGTATCCCAGTATCAGGTCACGGCATTGGAATGTTAAAGGGACCGTTCCGAGCGTGCATCCAATGACGATTCCGTTCCAACTGTGATGCCCACAGAGCCTCGGCATAGATTTTGGGTCGCTTCCGCATGTCCCCGTAGCAATCACATTATCCCGCACCAAGGAGCCCGAGCTCTACCCTCATGGGACTTGCCCATTCGTAAACAGCTCGTATACCTTGGCACAGAACATGGTTCCATCCTACGGGGGCACGCGGGGGGGTCGGCCTGGACACCGCCATGAAATGCCCAACCAAATGCCTTCCCCCATAGTAGTTATAAGTCTGAACGCGGCACAACGGAAGGCTGAGTCGAGAGTTCGCAATTACCTCACTTTGCGTCATCTCTCTATTCGGCCTCCCGCATGGCATCTCGCAACCACCTGAAGCAACCCAGAGGCTATACAGACGCTACCGAGGTATCCCAGTATCAGGTCACGGCATTGGAATGTTAAAGGGACCGTTCCGAGCGTGCATCCAATGACGATTCCGTTCCAACTGTGATGCCCACAGAGCCTCGGCATAGATTTTGGGTCGCTTCCGCATGTCCCCGTAGCAATCACATTATCCCGCACCAAGGAGCCCGAGCTCTACCCTCATGGGACTTGCCCATTCGTAAACAGCTCGTATACCTTGGCACAGAACATGGTTCCATCCTACGGGGGCACGCGGGGGGGTCGGCCTGGACACCGCCATGAAATGCCCAACCAAACGCCTTCCCCCATAGTAGTTATAAGTCTGAACGCGGCACAACGGAAGGCTGAGTCGAGAGTTCGCAATTACCTCACTTTGCGTCATCTCTCTATTCGGCCTCCCGCATGGCATCTCGCAACCATCTGAAGCAACCCAGAAGCTAGACGGACGCTACCGAGGTATCCCAGTATCAGGTCACGGCATTGGAATGTTAAAGGGACCGTTCCGAGCGTGCATCCAATGACGATTCCGTTCCAACTGTGATGCCCACAGAGCCTCGGCATAGATTTTGGGTCGCTTCCGCATGTCCCCCGTAGCAATCACATTATCCCGCACCAAGGAGCCCGAGCTCTACCCTCATGGGACTTGCCCATTCGTAAACAGCTCGTATACCTTGGCACAGAACATGGTTCCATCCTACGGGGGCACGCGGGGGGGTCGGCCTGGACACCGCCATGAAATGCCCAACCAAACACCTTCCCCCATAGTAGTTATAAGTCTGAACGCGGCACAACGGAAGGCTGAGAAAATATCCCGCAATCAACTCACTTTCCGTCATCTGTAAACAACCCGGCTTCCGGCTTCGGTGCGAGCTCGACCAACTCGGCCGACTCAAAAAACTACCCGAAAACTACCCGAAAACTACCGGTGCGTTTTTCACAGAACCCGATCAGAAAACTACCCGTGCGCTGCTCGCCTGTCAACCTGACTTGCTCACTGCGACTTCCCCAGGCCGCAGTGAGCAAGTCGAGAGTTCGCAATTACCTCACTTTGCGTCATCTCTCTATTCGGCCTCCCGCATGGCATCTCGCAACCATCTGAAGCAACCCAGAGGCTAGACGGACGCTACCGAGGTATCCCAGTATCAGGTCACGGCATTGGAATGTTAAAGGGACCGTTCCGAGCGTGCATCCAATGACGATTCCGTTCCAACTGTGATGCCCACAGAGCCTCGGCATAGATTTTGGGTCGCTTCCGCATGTCCCCCGTAGCAATCACATTATCCCGCACCAAGGAGCCCGAGCTCTACCCTCGTGGGACTTGCCCATTCGTAAACAGCTCGTATACCTTGGCACAGAACATGGTTCCATCCTACGGGGTCACGCGGGGGGGTCGGCCTGGACACCGCCATGAAATGCCCAACCAAACACCTTCCCCCATAGTAGTTATAAGTCTGAACGCGGCACAACGGAAGGCTGAGAAAATATCCCGCAATCAACTCACTTTCCGTCATCTGTAAACAACCCGGCTTCCGGCTTCGGTGCGAGCTCGACCAACTCGGCCGACTCAAAAAACTACCCGAAAACTACCCGAAAACTACCGGTGCGTTTTTCACAGAACCCGATCAGAAAACTACCCGTGCGCTGCTCGCCTGTCAACCCGACTTGCTCACTGCGACTTCCCCAGGCCACAGTGAGCAAGTCGAGAGTTCGCAATTACCTCACTTTCCGTCATCTCTCTATTCGGCCTCCCGCATGGCATCTCGCAACCATCTAAAGCAACCCAGAGGCTAGACGGACGCTACCGAGGTATCCCAGTATCAGGTCACGGCATTGGAATGTAAAGGGACCGTTCTGAGCGTGCATCCAATGACGATTCCGTTCCAACTGTGATGCCCACAGAGCCTCGGCATAGATTTTGGGTCGCTTCCGCATGTCCCCGTAGCAATCACATTATCCTGCACCAAGGAGCCCGAGCTCTACCCTCATGGGACTTGCCCATTCGTAAACAGCTCGTATACCTTGGCACAGAACATGGTTCCATCCTACGGGGGCACGCGGGGGGGTCGGCGTGGACACCGCCATGAAATGCCCAACCAAACACCTTCCCCCATAGTAGTTATAAGTCTGAACGCGGCACAACGGAAGGCTGAGAAAATATCCCGCAATCAACTCACTTTCCGTCATCTGTAAACAACCCGGCTTCCGGCTTCGGTGCGAGCTCGGCCAACTCGGCCAACTCAAAAAACTACCCGAAAACTACCCGAAAACTACCGGTGCGTTTTTCGCAGAACCCGATCAGAAAACTACCCGTGCGCTGCTCGCGTGTCAACCCGACTTGCTCACTGCGACTTCCCCAGGCCGCCACCCTTGACGAATTGCACCAAAAAACAACCCGGTGCATTTGCACAGCTCGCCGATTACCAACTCGCCATGACTTAGCCATTTTGCAGCCCGCCAACAAACTTGCCGACTGCAGGAACAACTTTCAACCACAGAAGTAACTCGGAATTCCGGCATGCATGAACCCGGATCTCCTACGCGCCAGTTCTGGGCCGACCAACGCACCAAGCGCTAAGTCTTTGAAAGCAGCCCCTTACAGTAGTTATAAGTCTGAACGCGGCACAACGGAAGGCTGAGCCGAGTGTTCGCAATTACCTCACTTTCCGTCTTCGCAATCACCTCACAACTCGGCTAACTCAGCGCTATCCCGGAGGAAATGCCAGCGTCCAGCTTAGAACCCGATCAGCAAATATCCCGGATGTTTGCCGGTGCGCAGCTCGCCATGTCTAACCCGACTTGCTCACTGCGACTTACCCCAGGCCATGAAATGCCCAAACACCTCCCCCCATAGTAGTTATAAGTCTGAACGCGGCACAACGGAAGGCTGAGTCGAGAGTTCGCAATTACCTCACTTTCCGTCATCTCTCTCTTCGGCCGGATAGAATCAGCTCGCCCAGAAACATCCCGGATAGAATCAGCTTGCCCAGAAACATCCCGGATAGAATCAGGTCGCCCAGAAACATCCCGGATAGAATCAGGTCGCCCAGAAATAGCCCGGATAGAATCAGCTCGCCCAGAAATAGCCCGGATAGAATCAGCTCGCCCAGAAATAGCCCGGATATCCTGCATTGCAATGCAACTCGGATTTCCGCACATGGACTCGGCACCCTCATGAACACCACCCCCCTATAGTAGTTATAAGTCTGAACGCAGCACAACGGAAGGTTGAGCTCGGAGCTCGCAATTACCTCACTTTCCGTCATCTCTCTCTTCGGCCCTGAATCAGCTCGCCCAAAAACAGCCCGGATATCCTGCATTGCAATGCAACTCGGATTTCCTGCATTGCAATGCAAACTCGGATTTCCGCACATGGACTCGGCACCCTCATGAACACCGCCCCCCCTATAGTAGTTATAAGTCTGAATGCAGCACAACGGAAGGTTGAGCTCGGAGCTCGCAATTACCTCACTTTCCGTCATCTCTCTCTTCGGCCGGAATCAGCTCGCCTAGAAACAGCCCGGATATCCTGCATTGCAATGCCACTCGGATTTCCTGCATTGCAATGCAAACTCGGATTTCCGCACATGGACTCGGCACCCTCATGAACACCGCCCCCCCTATAGTAGTTATAAGTCTGAACGCAGCACAACGGAAGGTTGAGCTCGGAGATCGCAACTACCTCACTTTCCGTCATCTCTCTCTTCGGCTGGAATCAGCTCGCCCAGAAACAGCCCGGATATCCTGCATTGCAATGCAAACTCGGATTTCCGCACATGGACTCGGCACCCTCATGAACACCGCCCCCCTATAGTAGTTATAAGTCTGAACGCAGCACAACGGAAGGTTGAGCTCGGAGATCGCAACTACCTCACTTTCCGTCATCTCTCTCTTCGGCCGGAATCAGCTCGCCCAGAAACAGCCCGGATATCCTGCATTGCAATGCAACTCGGATTTCCTGCATTGGAATGCAAACTCGAATTTCCGCACATGGACTCGGCACCCTCATGAACACCACCCCCCTATAGTAGTTATAAGTCTGAACGCAGCACAATGGAAGGTTGAGCTCGGAGCTCGCAATCACCTCACATTCTGGACAGGGGACGGCGGACGGCGGACAGGGGACGGCGGACGGCGGACGGCGGACGGCGGACGGCGGACAGCGGATAGGGGACAGCGGACGGCGGACGGCGGAAAGGGGACAGCGGACAGGCCATAGCGGACGGGCCACAGCGGACGGCGGACAGGGCACGGCGGACAGGGGACAGCGGACGGCGGACAGGGGACAGCGGACGGCAGAAAGGGGACAGGGGACGGCGGACAGCGGACAGCGGACAGGGCACAGCGGACGGCGGACAGGGGACGGCGGACGGCGGACGGCGGACGGCGGACAGGGGACAGGGGACAGGGGACGGCGGACGGCGGACAGGGGACAGCGGACGGCGGACAGCGGATAGCAGATAGGGCACAGCGGACGGCGGAAAGGGGACAGCGAACAGCGGACGGCGGACAGGGGACAACAGACTGCGGACAGCGGACAGGCCACAGCGGACAGGGGAAGGCGGACAGGGGATAGCGGACGGCAGAAAGGGGACAGGGGACAGCAGACGGCGGACAGGGGAGAACAGACAGGGGACAGCGGACGGCGGACAGCGGACAGGCCACAGCGGACGGTGGACAAGGGACAGTGGACATGGTACAGTGGACAGGGGACGGTGGACAGCGGATGAGGGACAGCGGACGGCGGACAACGGACAACGGACGAGCCACAGTGGACGGCGAACAGGCCACAAAGGACAGCAGACAGAGGACAGCGGACATGCCACAGCGGACATGGGACAGCGGATAGAGGACACCAAACAGGGGACGGCGGACGGCGGACAGCGGATGGCGAACAGGGGACGGCAAACTGCGGATAGGGGACAGCGGACAGCGGCGTAACAAAAACTACCCCCTATAGTAATTATGAGTCTGAACGCTACACAACGGAAGGTTTGATCTCGGAGCTCGCAATCACCTCACATTGCGTTATGGACAGCGAACGTGGGATAACGGACAGGGGACAATGGACAGTGGACAGCGGACAATAGACAGCGGACATCGGATATCAGATAGCGGACAATGGACAATGGACAGCGGATAGCGGACAGTGGACAGCCGACAGGGGACAGGGGACAGCGGACGGTGGACAGAGGATAGCGGACAGCCCCGCCCCGCCCCGCCCCGCCGCCCCGTCCCGTCCTGCCCGGTCCCGTCCCGACTGTTCCGACTGTCCCGCTCGTCCCGTCCCGTCCCGTCCCATCCCATCCCGTCCCATCTCGGCCCGGCCCGTCCCATCCCGTCTCATCCCGACCATCTCGTCCGTTCTGTTCTGCCTCGTCCGCCTGTCTCGCACTGTCCTGTCCTTTCCCGTCCCGTCCGCCCTGTCCCATCCAGGTCGTCCTGTCCCATTCCGACTGCCCCGTCCCATCCTGTCCCGCGGACAGCCGACAGCCAACAGGGGACAGCCGACAGGGGACAACGGACAGGCGACAGGGGACATCGGACAGGGGATAGCGGACAGCCCCGCCCCGTCCCGTCTCGCCCCGCCTCGCCCTGTCCCGTCCCGTCCCATCCCATCCTGTCCCATCTCGACCCGGCCCGTCCCGTCCCATCCTGTCTCGTGCCATCCCATCTCATCCCGACCATCCCGTCCCGTTCCGTCCTGCCCAGTCCACCTGTCTCGCACTGTCCTGTCCTTTCCCGTCCCGGCCGCCCTGTCCCATCACGGCTGCCCCGTCCTATCCCGGTCGCAGGCCTCGGCCGGGATGGGACGAGGCGTGACAGAATTTTCTGGAAACCCCATCGGACTGGATATTTTGGAAAACCTGTCGAATGAAATTTTCTAGAAACCCCACCAAACGTAATTTTCTAGAAACCCCACCAGACCAATCCTTGAGGAAACACCACCCGAAATTTTTTGGAAGCTCATCCCACGACCTTAACATTTATGGAAACCCCGCCGGACTGAATCTTGCCGCAAACTACCAAACAAAAATTTGCGGAAACCCCATCAAGCTGAATTTCTTATCGACCACGTCAGATTGAATATTTATAGGAACCCCACCTAAATTAACTGGAGGAAAATCCCACCACTCATAAACACTGGCCCCGAAACACGTTACCCGACGGTACTCCACAACACTAGGCCCCGACCTCGCTCGCCGAGGACATTCCCCATTGCTAGGCACGAACCCCGAACCCCATTCCTCCTTGACACACTTCGACACTCAGCCCAAACACTGGGCCCCAACCCCGTTCCCCAAAACTGGGCTCGAACGACATCCCCCAGAGCTTGTCCCAATTACGTTCCCTACAATGGGCCTCGCCCCCTTTCCTAAACAACGATGCCCACTGACATTGGCGAAGTGGTACGAGTCAACCTCTGGACAGGCCTCAGTGCACTAGTTAACAACGTCCAACGGCGCATGTCGCCGACCATGTTTTTGAAATGTTGGCTTACCCCTCGACCGTCCAAGCCCCCTTAGGTCGAACAAGTCCCTCGGGCTAGGTCACCCATTTACCCAAGTCCCCCGGTCTCCAGAGTCGTTGAGTTGGCCCAACTTGCCAAGCAAGCCCCCCGTCCTGAATTTTATGGGAACCCCATCCAATTGAATTATCTGGAAACCCCACCGGACTTAATTTTGAGGATACCCCGCCGGACCAGATTTTACAGAAACCGCACTAGACCAGATTTTGTGGAAACCCCATCAGACCAGATTTTACGGAAACCCCACCAGACCAGATTTTACGGAAACCCCACCGGACCAGTTCTTGTGGAAACCCCACCGGACCAGATTTTATGAAAACCCCACCGGACCAGGCTTTGTGGAAACCCCACCGTACCAAATTTTACGAAACCCGACCGGACCAGATTTTATGAGAACCCCAGGTCCCCTAACAGCAGGCCTCGACTCCACTCCGCAATGGCTTTCCCCAACACTCGCCCCGAAACACGTTCACTGACGATGCTCCCCAACATTAGGCCCCGACCTCGCACTCCGACGACATTCCCCAATGCTAAGCATGAGCCCCGAACCCCTTTCCTCCTTGACACACCCCGACACTGGGCCAAAACACCCTTCCCCGTTGACTTCCCCAACAGTGGGCCCCAACCCCGTTCCCCAAAACGGGGCTCGAACAACATCCCCCAGAGCTTGTCCCAATTGCATTCCTTACAATGGGCCTCGCCCCCTTTCCTAAACAACGACACCCACTGACGTTGGCGAAGTGGCACGAGTCAACCTCTGGACAGGCCTCATCCGCACTAGCTAACGACGTCCAACAGCGCATGTCGCCGACCATGTTTTGAAATGTTAGCTTACCCCTGCGCCGTCCAAGCCCCCTTAGGTCGAACAAGTCCCTCGGGCCAGGTCACCCATTCACCCAAGTCCCCCCGGTCTCCAGAGTTGTCGAGATGGCCCAACTTGCCAAGCTCCCCCGTCCTAAATTTTACGGGAACCCCATCGACTTGAATTATCTGGAAACCCCACCAGACTTGATTTTGAGGATACCCCGCCGGACCAGATTTTACAGAAACCGCACTATACCAGATTTCACAGAAACCCCACCGGCCCAGATTTATGGAAACCCCACCGGACCAGTTCTTGTGGAAACAACACCGAACCAGATCTTTCGAAAACCCCTAAACCCTAAAACCCTAAACCCTAAAACCCTAAACCCAAAACCCTAAACCCTAAACCCTAAACCCAAAACCCTAAACCCAAAACCCTAAAACCCTAAACCCTAAAACCCTAAACCCAAAACCCTAAACCCTAAAACCCTAAACCCAAAACCCTAAACCCTAAACCCTAAAACCCTAAACCCTAAAACCCTAAAACCCTAAACCCTAAACCCTAAAACCCAAAACCCTAACCCCTGAAGCCCTAACCCCTGAACCCTGAACCCTGAACCCTGAAACCCTGAACCCTGAACCCTGAACCCTAACCCCTAAAACCCTAAACCCCTAAAACCCTAAACCCTAAAACCCTAACCCCTGAACCCTAACCCCTGAACCCTGACCCCTGAACCCTGAACCCTGAAACCCTGAACCCTGAAACCCTGACCCCTGAACCCCTGACCCCTGAACCCCTGAACCCTGAACCCCGGAACCCTGAAACCCGGACCCTGAACCCGGAACCCTGAACCCGGAACCCTGAACCCTGAAACCCTGAACCCTGAACCCTGAACCCTAAAACCCTGAACCCCGAACACTGAACCCTGAAACCCGAACCCTGAAACCCGAACCCTGAAACCCCGAACCTTGAAACCCTGAAACCCTGAACCCTGAACCCTGAACCCTGAACCCTGAAACCCTGAACCCTGAACACTGAACCCTGAACACTGAAACCCTGAACCCTGAAACACCGAACCTTGAAACCCTGAACCCTGAAACCCTGAACCCTGAAACCCCGAACCCTGAAACCTGAACCCCGAACCCCGAACCCCGAACCCCGAACCCTGAACCCTGGAACCCTGAACCCTGAACCCTGAACCCTGGAACCCTGAACCCCGAACCCTGAACCCCGAACCCTGGAACCCCGAACCCTAAACCACAAACCCTGGAACCCTGAACCCTGGAACCCTGAACCCTGAAACCCTAAACCCTGAAACCCTGAACCCTGGAACCCGAACCCTGAAACCCTGAACCCTGAAACCCTGAACCCTCAACGCTGAACGCTGAACGCTGAACCCTGAACCCTGAACCCTGAAACCCTGAACCCTGAACCCTGAACCCTGAACCCTGAACCCTAAAACCCTGAACCCTGAACCCTGAACCATGAACCCTAACCCCTAAAACCCTAAACCCCTAAAACCCTAACCCCTAAAACCCTCACCCCTAAACCCTGAACCCTGAACCCTGAACCCTGAAACCCTGACCCCTGAAACCCTGAACCCTGAAACCCTGAACCCTGAACCCCTGAACCCTGAAACCCGGAACCCGAAACCCTGGAACCCTGAACCCTGGACCCTGAAACCCGAACCCTGAAACCCTGAACCCTGAAACCCTGAACCCTGAAACCCGAACCCTGAACCCCGAACCCCTGAGCCTCGAAACCCTGAGCCCCGAAACCCTGAACCCCGAACCCTGAACCCCGAACCTTGAACCCCGAACCAAGAACACTGAACCCTGAACCCTTAAACCCTCAATCCTCAACCCTCAACCCTCGACCCTCAACCCTGAACCCTGAAACCCTGAACCCTGAAACCCTGAACCCTGAAACCCGAACCCTGAAACCCGAACCCTGAACCCGAACCTTGAAACCTCGAACCCTGAAACCCGGAACGCTGAAACCCGAACCCTGAAACCCGAACCCTGAACCCTGAAACCCGAACCCTGAACCCCGAACCCTAAACCCCGAACCTTGAAACCCGAACCCTAAACCGGAACCCTAAACCCTGAACCCTGAAACTCTGAACCCTGAAACCCTGAACCCTGAACCCCGAACCCGGAAACCTGAACCCTGAAACCCTGAACCCTGAAACCCTGAACCCTGAAACCTGAACCCTGAAACCCGAACCCTGAACCCGGACCCTGAAACCCGGAACCCTGAAACACTGAACCCTGAAACCCGAACCCTGAAACCTGAACCCTGAACCCTGAAACCCGAACCCTGAACCCTCAACCCTCAACCCCGAACCCTGAAACCCGAACCCTGAACCGGAACCCTGAACCCTGAACCCTGAAACTCTGAACCCTGAAACCCCGAACCCTGAACCCCGAACCCTGAACCCCGAACCCTGAACACGGAACCCTGAACCCTGAACCTTGAAACCCGAACCCTGAACCACGAACCCTAAAACCCTGAACCCTGAAACCCTGAACCCTGAAACCCTGAACCCTACAACCGTGAACCCTGGAACCGTGAACCCTGGAACCCTGAACCCCGAACCCTGAAACCCCGAACCCTGAACTCCGAACCTGGAACCTTCAACCCTGGAACCCTGAACCCTGAACCCTGAAACCCTGAACCCTGAAACCTGAACCCTGGAACCTGAACCCTGAAACCCTGAACCCTGAAACCCTGAACCCTCACCGCTGAACACTGAACCCTGAACCCTGAACCCTCACCGCTGAACACTGAACCCTGAACCCTGAACCCTAAAACCCTGAACCCTGAACCTTGAAACCCTGACCCCTGAAACCCTAAACCCCTAAAACCCTAACCCCTAAAACCCTAACCCCTGAACCCTGAACCCTGAACCCTGAAACCCTGACCCCTGAAACCATGAACCCTGAACCCCGGAACCCTGAACCCCAGAACCCTGAACCCTGAAACCCAGAACCCTGAAACCCTGAAGCCTGAAACCCTGGAACCCTGAAATCCTGAAACCTGAACCCTGAAACCCGAACCCTTAAACCCTGAACCCTGAAACCTCGAACCCTAAACCCCGAACCCCGAACCCTGAACCCTGAAACCCTAAGCCACGAACCCTGAACCCCGAACCCTGAACCCTGAACCCTGAACCCTGAACCTTGAACCTTGAACCCCGAACCCAGAACCCTGAACCCTGAAACCCTGAACCCTGAACCCTGAAACCCTGAACCCTCAACCCTCAACCCCGAACCCTGAACCCTGAACCCTGAAACCGTGAACCCTGAACCCTGAACCCTGAAACCCCGAACCCTGAAACCTGAACCCTGAAACCCGAACGCTGAACCCTGAAACCCGAACGCTCAACCTCGAACCCTGAACCCCGAACCCTGAAACCCGAACCCTGAACCGGAACCCTGAACCCCGAACCCTGAAACTCTGAACCCCGAAACCCTGAACCCTGAACCCCGAACCCTGGAACCCTGAACCCTGAACCCTGAAACCCGAACCCCGAACCCTGAAACCCTGAACCCTGAAACCTAGACCCTGAACCTGAACCCTGAACCCTGAAACCCTGAACCTTGAAACCCTGAACCCTGAACCCTGAAACCCTGAAACCCTGAACCCTGAACCCTGAACCCTAAACCCTGAAACCCTGAACCCTGAACCATGAACCCTGAACCCTGAAACCCGAAACCCTGAACCCTGAAACCCTGAACCCTGAACCCTGAACCCGAAACCCTGAACCCTGAACCCCGAACCCCGAACCCTTGAACCTTGAAACCCGAACCCCTGAACCCTGAAACCCTAAACCCTGAACCCTTGAAACCCTGAACCCTGAACCTTGAACCCTGAACCCTGAACCCTAGAACCCTGAAACCCTGAACCCTAGAACCCTGAAACCCTGAACCCTGAACCCTGAACCCTGAAACCCTGAACCCTGAACCCTGAAACCCAAACCCTGAACCCTGAACCCTAACCCCTAGAACCATGAACCCTGAAACCCTGAACCCTGAACCCTGAAACCCTGAAACCCTGAACCCTGAACCCTGAAACCCTGAAACCTCGAACCCTGAACCCCGAACCCCGAACCCTGAAACCCTGAGCCACGAACCCTGAACCCCGAACCCTGAACCCTGTACCCTGAACCCTGAACCCTGAACCCTGAACCTTGAACCTTGAACCTTGAACCCAGAACCCTGAACACTGAAACCCTGAACCCCGAACCCTGAACCCCGAACCCTCAACCCTCAACCCCGGACCCTCAACCCTGAACCCTGAAACCCTGAACCCTGAAACCTGAACCCTGAAACCCGAACCCTGAAACCCCGAACCCTGAAACCCGAACCCTAAAACCCGAACCCTGAACGCTGAACCCCAAACGCTGAACCCCGAACCCTGAAACCCGAACGCTGAACCGGAACCCTGAACCCTGAACCCTGAAACTCTGAACCCTGAAACCCTGAACCCTAAACCCCGAACCCTGAACCCCGAACCCCGAACCCTGAACCCTGGAACCCGGAACCCTGAACCCTGAAACCCTGAACCCTGAACCCTGAACCCTGAACCCTGAAACCCGAACCTGAACCCCGAACCCTGAAACCCTGAACCCTGAAGCCCTGAACCCTGAAACCCGAACACTGAACCCGAACCCCAAACCCTGAACCCCAAACCCTGAAACCTTGAACACTGAAACCCTGAACCCTGAAACCTTAACCCTCAACCCTGAAACCCTGAACCCTGAAACCTAGACCCTGAACCTGAACCCTGAACCCTGAAACCCTGAACCTTGAAACCCTGAACCCTGAACCCTGAAACCCTGAAACCCTGAACCCTGAACCCTGAACCCTAAACCCTGAAACCCTGAACCCTGAACCATGAACCCTGAACCCTGAAACCCGAAACCCTGAACCCTGAAACCCTGAACCCTGAACCCTGAACCCGAAACCCTGAACCCTGAACCCCGAACCCCGAACCCTTGAACCTTGAAACCCGAACCCCTGAACCCTGAAACCCTAAACCCTGAACCCTTGAAACCCTGAACCCTGAACCCTGAACCCTGAACCCTGAACCCTAGAACCCTGAAACCCTGAACCCTAGAACCCTGAAACCCTGAACCCTGAACCCTGAACCCTGAAACCCTGAACCCTGAACCCTGAAACCCAAACCCTGAACCCTGAACCCTAACCCCTAGAACCATGAACCCTGAAACCCTGAACCCTGAACCCTGAAACCCTGAAACCCTGAACCCTGAACCCTGAAACCCTGAAACCTCGAACCCTGAACCCCGAACCCCGAACCCTGAAACCCTGAGCCACGAACCCTGAACCCCGAACCCTGAACCCTGTACCCTGAACCCTGAACCCTGAACCCTGAACCTTGAACCTTGAACCTTGAACCCAGAACCCTGAACACTGAAACCCTGAACCCCGAACCCTGAACCCCGAACCCTCAACCCTCAACCCCGGACCCTCAACCCTGAACCCTGAAACCCTGAACCCTGAAACCTGAACCCTGAAACCCGAACCCTGAAACCCCGAACCCTGAAACCCGAACCCTAAAACCCGAACCCTGAACGCTGAACCCCAAACGCTGAACCCCGAACCCTGAAACCCGAACGCTGAACCGGAACCCTGAACCCTGAACCCTGAAACTCTGAACCCTGAAACCCTGAACCCTAAACCCCGAACCCTGAACCCCGAACCCCGAACCCTGAACCCTGGAACCCGGAACCCTGAACCCTGAAACCCTGAACCCTGAACCCTGAACCCTGAACCTTGAAACCCGAACCTGAACCCCGAACCCTGAAACCCTGAACCCTGAAGCCCTGAACCCTGAAACCCGAACACTGAACCCGAACCCCAAACCCTGAACCCCAAACCCTGAAACCTTGAACACTGAAACCCTGAACCCTGAAACCTTAACCCTCAACCCTGAAACCCTGAACCCTGAACCCTGAAGCCCTGAAACCCTGAAACCCTGAACCCTGAACCCTGAAACCCTCAACCCTGAACCCTGAAACCCTGAACCCCTGAACCCTGAACCCTGAAACCCTGAAACCCTGAACCCTAAAACCCTGAACCCTGAACCCGAAACCCTGAACCCTGAACCCTGAAACCCTGAAACCTTGAACCCTGAAACCCTGAACCCTGAAACCCCGAAACCCTGAACCCTGAACCCTGAACCCTGAAACCCTGAACCCTGAACCTGAAACCCTGAACCCTGAACCCCGAACCCTGAAACCCTGAAACCCTGAAACCTGAACCAGATTTTACAGAAACCCCACCGGACCAGTTCTTGTGGAAACCCCACCAGACCAGATTTTCCGGAAACGCCACCGCTCCTAACTTTGTAGAATCCCCACCGGGACGGCCGGTGCCATTATACAACAAGAGCGTGAAGACAATTTCATGTTGGGTGCGATCATACCAGCGTTAGTGCACCGGATCCCATCAGAACTCCGCAGTTAAGCGCGCTTGGGCCGGAGTAGTACTGGGATGGGTGACCTCCCGGGAAGTCCCGGTGTTGCACCCTTTTTAGTTTTTGGTTGGGCGTTGCGCTTTTCTACTCACCTCTTTACTCGATGCCATCCTATGTCGCCAACTCGCCCAAGTTAGGACGAGACGGGTGGAGATGGCTTCATTCGGGGGCCAAGTCGCCCAGGTCACCAAGTCGCCGCGACCGAAGTCGGGACGGGACGGGACGGATTCTTTGGGGGGCCAAGTTGCCAACTCGCCCAAGTCGGGACGGGGCGGGGCAGGACGGATTCTTTGGGGGGCCAAGTCGCCAACTCGCCCAAGTCAGGACGGGGCGGGACGGGACGGCGCTGCCGAGGCGGGGCGCGGCGCGGCGGGACGGGACGGCGCTGCCGAGGCGGGGCGCGGCGCGGCGGGACGGGACGGGATGGGACGAGGCAGGCGGAAACCCCACCGCTACTAATATTTTAGAAACCCCACCGAATAGGCAGAAACCCCACCACTCCTAATTTTCTAGAAACCCCACCGGACGGGGCAGGATGGGGACGGGGATGGGGATGGGGACGGGGCGGGGCGGGACGGATTCTTTGGGGGGCCAAGTCGCCAACTCACCCAAGTCGGGACGGGGCGGGATGGGACGGGGCACGACGGGGCGGGGTGGGCGGAAACCCCACCGCTCCTACTTTACGAGAAACCCAACCGCTCCTAATTTTCCAGAAACCCCACCGGACAGGCGGAAACCCCACCGCTCCTAATTTTCTAGAAACCCCACCGAACAGGCGGAAACCCCACCGCTCCTAATTTTCTAGAAATCCCACTGAACAGGCGGAAACCCCACCGGACGGGACGGGGCGGGACGAATTCTTTGGGGGGCCAAGTTGCCAACTCGCCCAAGTCGAGACGGGGCTGGACGGGACGGCGTTGCCGGGGCGGGGCGGGACGGGGCGGGACGGGACGGGGCGGGGCGGGGCGGGACAGATTGTTTGGGGGGCCAAGTTGCCAACTCGCCCAAGGCGGGACGGGGCGGGGAGGGGCGGGGCGGGGGCGGGACAGATTGTTTGCGGGGCCAAGTTGCCAACTCGCCCAAGTCGAGACGGGGCTGGACGGGACGGCGTTGCCGGGGCGGGGCGGGGCGGATTCTTTGGGGGTCCAAGTCGCCAACTCGCCCAAGTCGGGACGGGACGGGGCAGGCGGAAACCCCACCGCTCCTACTTTTCGAGAAACCCCACCGGATAGGCGGAAACCCCACCGCTCCTAATTTTCTAGAAACCCCACCGGACGGGCAGAAACCCCACCGCTCCTAATTTTCTAGAAACCCCATCGAATAGGCAGAAACCCCACCACTCCTAAATTTCTAGAAACCCCACCGCTCTTAATTTTCCAGAAACCCCACCGGACGGGACGGGGACGGGGTGGGGTGGGGCGAGACGGGACGGGGCGGGGCGGGGCGGGGCCAAGTTGCCAACTCGCCCAAGTCGAGACGGGGCGGGGCAGGACGGGGCGGGGCGGGACGAGACGGGGCCCGACGGAGCAGGGCGTGACCGATTCTTTGGGTGGCCAAGTCGCCAACTCGCCCAAGCCAGGACGGGGCGGGGCAGGCGGAAACCCCACCGGATAGGCGGAAACCCCACCGCTCCTAATTTTCTAGAAACCCCACCACTCCTAATTTTCTAGAAATCCCACTGGACAGGCGGAAACCCCACCGCTCTTAATTTTCTAGAAACCCCACCGGGCGGATTCACGAGCGCAGGCAACCCCACCCAAGACTTGGAAGGAATGCGGCTGAGCCAAAGGGAAACCCCACTCCGCACTTGGAAAAAAAAAAAAAAAGGATTCACGAGCGCAGGGACGGGGACGGGACGGGACGGGGACAGGACGGGGCGGACAGGTGGTCGGGACGGGGACGAGCGGGACAATCGGGGTGGTCGGGGCGGACAGGACGGACGGGACAGTCTGGGTGGATGGGACGGGTCGAGATGGTTTCATTCGGGGGCCAAGTCGCCGCAAAAGAAGTCGCCAACTCGCCCAAGTCGGGACGGGACGGGGCGGCGCTGGACGGGATGGATTCTTTGGGTGGCCAAGTCGTCACGGCCGAAGTCACCAATTCGCCCAAGTCGGGACGGGACTGCCAGGGTGGGGACGGGTGGGGGCGGGGCGGGGCGAGACGGGACAGATTCTTTGGGGGGGGGGGGGGGGGGCAAGTCGCCAACTCGCCCAAGTCGGGACGGGGTTGCAGGGGTGTGGCGGGATGGGGCGGGACGGATTCTTGTGGGGGCCAAGTCGCCAACTCGCCCAAGTCGGGACGGGGCGGATTCTTTGGGGTGCCAAGTCGTCCAAGTCGGGACGGGACGGGGCGGGGCGGGGCGGGGCGGGGCGGATTCTTCGGGGGGCCAAGTTGCCGCGACCCAAGTCGGCAACTCGCCCAAGTCGGGGCGGGGCGGGACGGGGTCGCAGGGGCCGGGCGGTGCGAGACGGGGCGGGGCGGGACGGGACGGGGTTGCAGGTGCGGGGCAGGGCGGGACGGTGCGGGACGCGACGGGGCGCGACAGATTCTTTGGGGGGCCAAGTCGCCGCGACCCAAGTCGGGACGGGACAGGGTTGCCGGGGCAGGGCGCGGCGGGGTGGGGCGGCGACGGGTATAGGGACAGGGACGCGGACGCGGACGCGGATGGATTCTTCGGGGGGCCAAGTCGCCAACCCGCCCAAGTGGGGACGGGGCGAGGCGGGGCGGGGCGGGGCGGGACGCGACGGGGTTGCAGGTGCGGTGCGGGGCGGGGCGGGACGCGACGGGGCGGGGCGGGACGGGACGCGACGGGACGGGGCGGGGTGCGACAGATTCTTTCGGGGGCCAAGTCGCCGCGACCCAAGTCGGGATGGGACAGGGTTGCCGGGGCAGGGCGCGGCGGGACGGATTCTTTGGGGTGCCAAGTCGCCCAAGTCGGGACGGGGTAGGCGGAAACCCCGCCGCTCCTACTTTTCAATAAACCCCACCGGATAGGCAGAAACCCCACCGCTCCTAATTTTCTAGAAACCCCACCAGTCCTAATTTTCTAGAAACCCCACCGGGCGGCGACGGGGCGGGGCGGGGCGGGACGGATTCTTCGGGGGGCCAAGTTGCCGCGGCCCAAGTCGCCAACTCGCCCAAGTCGGGACGGGGTTGCAGGGGCGGGGCGGGACGGGACGGGGTTGCAGGGGCCGGGCGGTGCGAGACGGGACGGGACGGGGTTGCCGGTGCGGGACGGGGCGGGACGCGACGGGGCGCGACGGATTCTTTGGGGGGCCAAGTCGCCGCGACCCAAGTCGGGACGGGATAGGGTTGCCGGGGCGGGGCGCGGCGGGACGGATTCTTTGGGGTGCCAAGTCGCCCAAGTCGGGACGGGGCAGGCGGAAACCCCACCGCTCCTACTTTTCGATAAACCCCACCGGATAGGCAGAAACCCCACCGCTCCTAATTTTCTAGAAACCCCACCGAATAGGCGGAAACCCCACCAGTGCTAATTTTCTAGAAACCCCACCGCTCTTAATTTTCTAGAAACCCCACCGGACGGCGACGGGGCTGGACGTGACGGGGCGGGGCGGGGCGGGACGGATTCTTCGGGGGGCCAAGTTGCCGCGACCCAAGTCGCCAACTCGCCCAAGTCGGGACGGGGTTGCAGAGGCGGGGCGAGGTTGCGGGTGCGGGGCGGGGCGGGGCGGGGCGGGACGCGACGGGACGGAGCGGGGCGCGACAGATTCTTTGGGGGGGCGAGTCGCCGCGACCCAAGTCGGGACGGGGACGGGTGGGGGCGCGGCGCGGCGGGACGGGGCTGGGCGGGACGGGGCGGATTCTTTGGGGGGGCAAGTCGCCAACTCGCCCAAGTCGGGACGGGGCGGGACGGGGTTGCAGGGGTGTGGCGGGATGGGGCGGGATGGATTCTTTTGGGGGCCAAGTCGCCAAATCGCCCAAGTCGGGACGGGGCGGGGCGGGGCGGGTTTGCCGGGACGGGGTTGTGGGGCGGGGCGGGACGAGACGGAGCGGTGCGGGACGGGGTTGGGGGGCGGGGCGGATTCTCTGCCGCGGCCCAAGTCGGGACAAGACAGGGTTGCCGGGGCGGCGACGGGTATAGGGACAGGGACGCGGACGGATTCTTCGGGGGGCCAACTCGCCAACTCGCCCAAGTCGGGACGGGTTTGCAGGTGCGGTGCGGGGCGGGACGCGACGCGACGCGACGGGGCGGGACGCGACGGGACGGAGCGGGACGCGATGGGGCACGACAGATTCTTTGGGGTGCCAAGTCGCCGCGACCCAAGTCGGGACGGGGCGCGGTGGGACGGATTCTTTGGGGTGCCAAGTCGGACGAGGCGGGACGGGGCGGGGTTGCAGGTGCGGGGCGGGGCGGGACGCGACGGGACGGAGCGGGGCGCGACAGGTTCTTTGCGGGGGCGAGTCGCCGTGACCCAAGTCGGGACGGGACAGGGTTGCCGGGGCGGGGCGGGACGGATTCTTTGGGGTGCCGAGTCGCCCAAGTCGGGACGGGACGGGGTTGTGGGGTGGGGCGGTGTGGTGTGGGGCGGGGCGGGGCGGGGCGGGGCGGGACGGATTCTTCGGGGGGCCAAGTCGCCAACTCGCCCAAGTCGGGACGGGGTTGCAGGGGCGGGGCGGGACGGGACGAGGTTGCAGGTGCAGGGCGGGGCGCGGCGGGAGAGGGCGGGACGCGACAGATTCTTTGGGGGGGCGAGTCGCCGCGACCCAAGTCGGGACGGGGACGGGGACGGGTGGGGGCGCGGCGGGGCGGGTTCTTTGGGGGGGCAAGTCGCCGACTCGCCCAAGTCGGGACGGGGCGGATTCTTTGGGGGGGGCAAGTCGCCAACTCGCCCAAGTCGGGACGGGGCGGGACGGATTCTTTTGGGGGCCAAGTCGCCAACTCGCCCAAGTCGGGACGGGGCGGATTCTTTGGGGTGCCAAGTCGTCCAGGACGGGGCTGCCGGGACGGGGTTGTGGGGCGGGGTGGGACGGTGCGGGGCGGGGCGAGACGGAGCGGTGCGGGACGGGGTTGGGGGGCGGGGCAGATTCTTTGGGGGGCCAAGTCGCCCCGACCCAAGTCGGGACAGGACAGGGTTGCCGGGGCGGGGCAGCGACGGGTATAGGGACGGGGACGCGGACGCGGACGGATTCTTCGGGGGGACCAACTCGCCAACTCGCCCAAGTCGGGACGGGGCGGGGCGGGGCGGGCGGCGCGGGGCGGGGCGGGACGCGACGGGGCGGGGCGGGACGCGACGGGACGGGGCGGGACGCGACGGGGCACGACAGATTCTTTGGGGGGCCAAGTCGCCGCGACCCAAGTCGGGACGGGGCGCGGCGGGACGGATTCTCTGGGGTGCCAAGTCGGACGAGGCGGGACGGGGCGGGGCGGGACGCGACGGGACGGGGCGGGGCGCGACAGATTCTTTGCGGGGGCGAGTCGTCGCGACCCAAGTCGGGACGGGACAGGGTTGCCGGGGCGGGGCGGGACGGATTCTTTGGGGTGCCAGGTCGCCCAAGTCGGGACGGGCGGGGCGGTGCTGTCGGGGTGGGGCGCGGCGCGGCGGGACGAGAAACCCCACCGGTCCTACTTTTCGAGAAACCCCACCGGATAGGCAGAAACCCCACCGCTCCTAATTTTCTAGAAACCCCACCGAATAGGCGGAAACCCCACCAGTCCTAATTTTCTAGAAACCCCACCAGTCCTAATTTTCTAGAAACCCCACCGCTCTTAATTTTCCAGAAACCCCACCGGACGGGGACGGGGCGGGACGGGGCGGGGCGAGACGGATTCTTCGGAGGGCCAAGTTGCCGCGACCCAAGTCGAGACGGGGCGGCGCGGCGCGGGACGGGACGGGGCGTGACGCGACGGGACGGGGCGTGACGCGACGGGACGGAGCGGGGCGCGACAGATTCTTTGTGGGACCAAGTCGCCGCGACCCAAGTCGCGACGGGACAGGGTTGCCGGGGCGGGGCGGCGGGGGGTATAGGGACAGGGACGCGGACGGATTCTTCGGGGGGCCAAGTTGCCGCGACCCAAGTCGCCAACTCGCCCAAGTCGGGACGGGGTTGCAGGGGCGGGGCGGGGTTGCAGGTGCGGGGCGGGGCGCGACAGATTCCTTTGGGGGCCAAGTCGCCGCGACCCAAGTCGCCGCGACCCAAGTCGGGACGGGACAGGGTTGCCGGGGCGGGGCGGCGACGGGGACAGGGACGGGGACGGGGACGGGGACGCGGATGGGGACGGGGACGGATGCAAATGGAAACCCCTCTCCACGGGCGTAGGTGCAAGACTCGGAATGGATGCAGTCGGGGCGGAGGGAAACCCCACTCAAGACTGGGAAGGAACGTGACGGGACGGGGACGTGACGGGGACGGGGACGAGCGGGGCGGACAGGGTGGACGGGGCAGCCGGGGTGGACAGGACGGACGGGACAGTCGGGATGGGTGGGGCGGCCACGACAGGCAGGACAGTCGGAGAAACCCCACTCCACACTTGAAAAATATGGATTGGTGGGCGCAGGCAACCCCACCCAAGACTTGAAAGGAATGCCGCTGAGCCAAAGGCAAACCCCACTCCACACTTGGAAAAAAAAAATAAAAAATGGATTCACGAGCGCAGGCAACCCCACCCAAGACTTGGAAGGAAGGAATGCCGTCGGGGCATAGGGAAACCCCCCCCCCCCAGCCAAGACTTCGAAGGAATGCGGTTGAGCCAAAGGGAAACCCCACTCCACACTTGGAAGAAAAAAATGGATTCACGAGCGCAGGCAACCCCACCCAAGACTTTGAAGGAAGGAATGCGGTCGGGGCAGAGGGAAACCCCACCCAAGACTTGGAAGGAATGCGGCTGAGCCAAAGGGAAACCCCACTCCACACTTGGAAAAAAAAAAAAAAAAAAAACGGATTCACGAGCGCGGGGACGGGGCGGACAGGATGGTCGGGACGGGGACGAGCGGGACAATCGGGGTGGTCGGGGCGGACAGGGTGGACGGGGCAGCCGGGGTGGACAGGACGGACGGGACAGTCCGGGTGGATGGGGCGGCCGCGACAGGCAGGACAGTCGGCGAAATCCCACTCTTGAAAAATATGGATTCTTTGGGGTGCCAAGTCGCCCAGCTCGCCGCGACCGAAGTCGCCAACTCGCCCAAGTCGGGACGGGGCGGGGCAGGACTGGACAGGGCGGGACGTGATGGATTCTTCGGGGGGCCAAGTCGTCGAGGT